>MU225575.1:35373-47260 GCA_018584345.1 Thuja plicata | reverse complement strand
GTTGGAAAAGAAAAGGATTTGGTAACATTTCAAGTATAGTAGTATGTTTCTTATTATTGATTAAGTGAAAAAGGCTATTGAAAAACAAATGTATTATTTGCAATGTATCAAATGATTTAGATGATTCTATTTGATTTAAAGGTTATATTGTTCATAAAGAATACTTAGGAATCTAGATGGTTTTAAATGGAAAATTGAAATGAAAGTACTTAGGTATTTCTTAATAAAGAATCTTAAAATGATATGATGTAGTTTGCTTAAAAAGTACATCAAATTGTTAGCACACTAGATGGACTTAAATGAATGGTGCATTAAGTTAGAAGGGAACTTTGGGAAGAATCTAAGTTTAAATTTTTGTTCACATAATTCTTTTAAAAGTTCAAAAAAAATTTCATGAATTTTTACTTAGGTTTTCTTTTACAAAGAGAATCTTTGTTCTCTTCCCCGGTTCCCTTGCGGGGGCATGACACTTGATCTTGGCGTATTCAACAATCTTTGCCAATAGATTTAAAGAAAATATCTAGTTTGATCTCGTAACAATCTTCTTGCCAACTAGACAAAGTAGCTTTAAATCAATTACTTATCTCTGGATTTATCTGGATGAGTAAAACAATGATAAGTATATGTTAACTCTATATTTAGCTTCTTGATAGCTAAGCATTTTTGTCATTTTCTAAACTCTCTATTCTATCGGTCAACACTTAAGTTTGTCATCGGTGACAAATGACTGTTCCGTTAGTGTGACTTCAGTTTTCATCAGGATCTCCATCCTTGTCTTTTCCGTCGGGCAACACTGAAATTTTGTCCGTCGGGTTACTCTGTGTTTTTCTCGTCGGGCAACACTGTGACTCTACTCATCAGTAATTGTGTGCATTTCTTCAGGTAACAATGTGACTTTGTTATTTTACTCTGACCATCGGGTGCACTCTGTTGGTGTATGCAGTCACTTAGTTAATACTTGACTTATATGCATTACTGATAGCATAGCCTTTGATTCATTTGTTCTTTGAAGTCTTTGGCAGTATTACAATGACCATACAAATTATATCATGTTGAAATCAATGACAATACAATACATTAAATGATTTAATGCCTTGCATGATCATCAACTTAACATCTTCAAACATTTAATTAGTTACATGTTATCACATTATTCCTCCATATTTGTAGCAATTTTACAAAGGAATCTCCATCTTTTTGTTTGATATCACAAAGGTCCTTGACACTCACCTTGCACTCGATATTATGATGGAAGTGAGCGATGAAATTTTTGGCTAATTCACCCCAAGACAGAATGCCATGATGTAAATGTGAGAACCATTCCATTGCTAGCCTGGCTAAGCTTTGTGGTAATAGTCGCATTAAGTATGTCTTGTCATGTGCAACCTTGATGCAACTAGGAAAGAATTCTTGAATATTCTCAATAGGGTTGGTATTGGCCCTATATTTGTCAAATTTTAGTATCGAGAAGTGAGTTGGGAATGGAGACATGTGAAGAGAGTGATCAAAGGGGTACGGGCATAAATCCTCTACGGTGTAGGATTTAGTTTGCCCTTGATTTTTCATATCCATCATTTGGTTTTGAAGGTTCTACACTTGTTGGATCAACATGTCAATTTGATACTGAGGATGATTTGTGACATTGTACCTCTGTACCATAGTAGGTATGAGGCTGTGCCTCTGCGTCCCTTGATTAGGAACATAAGACCCCATCCTTGGGAGTTGATATTGATTTCCCAACACATGATTCTGATATTGGGGCATGCAAGTGGCCCAAGATTGAGTCTGTTGTGTTTTTTGTTGGGGTTGAGGTTGTTGTTTTTGCTGAAGCTAGGATTGCTACTGGGGTTGTAGTGATCCTTGAATGAGCAAAGGCATAACCTTGGATGGGAATTGACTAAAAGTCAAACCTGTAGAGATGGATCCCTATGGGAACAATGTGTTGACCCCAAGGCTAGTAGGGATTGACTGTAGTAGTGGCATAGTTGCAAAAAGGTTGCTAATTGTTGGTGGGATTGAGGGCATAGCATGAGAGCTTGATTGGACAGGACATGAGGCCGAGGGTTGAGGCACACTAGTGACCATGGGTGCACTTAGTTGGGAGCCTATCATGCTTTGTGTGGAAGATGTGCTTTCTTGGTTCATGGAGTTGGTTCGATTGGACACAGTCTATGCTAATGTCGTTGTTGTCAAGGATGGGAAGATTTGAGATACCATAGGTTCTGTTTGAGAGGGTCGAGTACTTTTTTGAGTTGCAAGAGGGGTTTTGGGCCATATGGTTGACACATTGAATTCAGCAGGGATTTTGACTCCCTTCCTTATCAACATGGATAAGAATCATCCAGAGTTCTTCTCTACAATAGCGTCAACCAATTGCGTGGAATAGGCATCTTTCTCTATATCTTCAAGCTCCTCTTTTGTGACATTTTGGAACAAAGCTGACCCACGGGGATTCTCAATGAATAGAGTAGGACTGGTATTTGTGAAAGGATCATCCTCTCACTTTGATTCCCAAGTGGGGAATTTGTTGATATAAGACTCATTAGGTTGAGTTTTATCCTTCGAACTTGTGTAAGGCCCTCCATAAGGTGTTTGAGACATAGCGTGGTCTAAATTTTGTGACTAAAACAAGTGATATAAAGCAAATAGAAAATGATAACCTTTCTAGGAGAGTCCAAGTTATGTTTGGAAAAGGGTAATTGTAAGGATAGATGTTGATTTATCTTGATCTCAAATTTTTGATGATGTAAGAATAAGATTTGTCGACCTTTGCCTGGGACAAAGTCACTGATAAAGATAATGATGATTTTGAGATAACGGGATCAAGATATTTTGAGTCTGAACTTTTGAACTAACAATGCTTGGATGATAATTGTGCTTTCAAAAAATGGATGATCTTTAATGTTTAGAGATTCACACAATGTTCTTCATATTTTTCTGGGATAGACACTAGTCTTTGACACAGAATGGGGAGTATTTTCAAGGTTTTTAGGTCAAAATAGGTGTTAAAAAGTCTCTAATAAATTGCGGTAAAGTGATCGGTCTATTGTAGTAATCTATAATAGATTGCAGTAATAAACAGGTCAAGTGAGGAAATAAAAGGGATGAATGCAAAAAACTTCTGTCAATTGCGGAAAAATGCGGGCAACTACGACAAAGGGGAAACAGTCTCAAAAAGACTCAAAAATAGGCCCTACTGTTTGACAATTTTGATTTTTTGGAACAAGGCTTCTGATTTGCAAGATAGTTTGATGTTGAAAACCCTAGACTTTAACACATTGGACTCATTTTGACAGTTTTTGATGTTTGTTTTTTGTTTTGGAAATTGATCAAAGAACAAGCACAATGGACACTGTGTTTTGTAATCTAGCACAAGTTTTGACACAAGGACAAGCAGATTAATCTAGGGCAAATTTTGGCTGTCAAATACAATATTATAGGCCCAATGCTTGAATGTTTGTTATCTCACACAACAAGTGTCACACTACTAGGAAACGAAGGTCCATGATGTAGGCGCCCATGTTTTTGTCATTGCAAGGTATTGTTTCCGTGATAGTGAAGATCTCTTTCACTACACAAATACCTTGGAACACATATGTTGAGAATCTTGGGGGAAAATTCTACAACCCCTTGCACTATAATAAGGTATTCGTTTGGAGGTAAATTGGGTTGGCCTCTATTTTAACAAGGTTGTAGTAAGGGTCCGTGATGTCTATCCAATCAGTTTGTATGTGTGTGACTCACTTAAGAGCCTAGTTGACCACGCTGCTCCTTAGGTATATTCACCCGATCTAGACTATCATCAACACACCTTGCCTGAGATTGGATAGATATAAAACATAACTTTAGTTTGCATCTTGTTTATATACCGATCAGAAGGATTACTGGTTTAAGGTCATTCTCTGAGGAAGAAGTACATTTCCCGGATAGACCTTTCTAAAAAGTATAAAGGTGTTTAATCTAACAGATTGTGCAAGTACACCAAAAAACCAAGACACAAGGTTAATCGATTAAACCCCAAATTTGAAATGTGAACTAAGCTAAACCACCATACAAGCACATGTGTTCAGTTTTAAGCCCAAAAGTAGGTGTTTGATTGCTTGTTCAATTTTAATACCCCCAAATTGGAAATATTTTTTTGCCTTTGTTCAATTCTTAACCTCCACGTCAATTTTAAGCACCAATATGTAAATGTGAGGTTGTGATGTTTGGCATACAATGTTCTTTTTAAAGCACCAAAATGACAAATGAATGATTTTTTAAGTTGCTTTGTTAACTGTTTCCAATACCACAAGTTGAAATGATAAGTTAGTACCACAAAATGTTGCAATCAAAATACATGCAATTGAGAAGTGCCTTTGAAAAAATTGATACTCACAATGGCCTACTTTCCTCTGTGCTTACTGATTGGTCCAGTCCTACATAGAAATGAAGAATAAGTTAGATTCTAGACAGAAAAATAGAGAAATTGGATCAGATATGGCATAATTTTGTCAATTATGGTAAAGCACTGTCAATTGCAGAAAAGAACAATTTATTGCGGAAAATAACTTTTAATTGTGGTAAGACACTTCTAACTATGGAAAAGCACTATCAATTGCGACATAGATCGACTGATTGCAGAAAACTCTGCGCGATTGCGGTAAATTGATATCGATTGCGGTACAGATTGTGCAATTGTGACACAGAGAAAAAAATAGAATTGTGAATAACGACAGAAAAATTATACAAAACCCTTACAATGACTGCGATAATAAACCAATCGATTGCAGCAATCTTCCATCAATTGTGGTAAAATACCAGCGATTGAAAAATTACATGTTTATCGAGAAAAGAATGAAAAAAGAATCTACAACCATACGACCATGGCCAAAAGGTTATGTCTGTCGTCTGCAAGTGATATTTGGGCTGTTTGATTCACATTGGGTTCACCAAAATGTATACGGGGATCAAAATCTATAAAACTCTTGATTTAACGAGGGGTTAGTAGCATTGATTTGCAATGGGGTAAATCGATAAGAAACAAACTACTAATAACAAGTCTGCGAATCAATAAAATGTACAAGCAAATAAGAGGAAAATAAATGAATGCAAGCCCAATTGCTTGAAGCTTCTATTGTTTCTCTCTACTCCTTCCAAAATGCTATTTGTAATGCTTAGTTTGGTGTGGGCAGCGTCTATGACTTGGGAGCGTCGAGAATTTGATATTGAATGTGTGGGTGATCGCAAGATGGTTTGATGCTTGAACCAAATCTGACAGAGTAATGGCGCACGTGAGCTTGAAATCCTAGATCCTTCAAATGGTTATGAAGGGTTTGTTATATAGGAATTGAGAACGAGATGAACGGTTGAGATCAATCCCAGAGATAGGAAGATGAATGGTTGAGATCAAAGGGAACTGGAGAAGCCATCAGTAAACTCCACCTCTTCAACTGAGACAAAGGAGATAAAGTTTGGTTAACTGAAGAGCTAATTTTGAGTTACCTTTTAGAACTGAAGAGGTGGGTGGAGAAACCCATGTGAACTGAAGAGGTGGGTGGAGTAACCCATGTGATCTAATTAAAGTTATCTCTTTGAAGATAAATGAATATTTAATTCATTTTTGAAATGAAAGTTTTCAACATGTGAGATAATTGAATTCTTTTTTATTTAGAATTGCATTATTTGAATGAAATTAAATTAATTCAATTGAAATTAATTTAATTGGAAGAATTTAATTAGTAAGTTTAAATATTCAATTTAAACTTAGGAAATTAAATTAAATTAATTAATTAATGAAGATTAATCAATTAAGGTTAATTAATTAAATAAAATTAATTATTTAATTAATTTTGGGAATTTGATTAGATGATTTGGGGAATAAATTTAGAAGAAAATAGATGATTAATTAATGATTAAAAACCATTAATTAATAGATGAAAATTAGTGTTTTTAATGTCAAGTCGCAAGTCTGTCCATTTTAGGGTGTCTACAGATGGTTTAGAAGAATTAGCTTTTTTTCTAAGTGGATAGATTGCCTTTGTTTATAACTTACTGAAGACTTGGGACAATGATTTATAAATTTCAAAGGGTAACTACAATGATATTTTCAGTAGAATGTAATTAGGGTTTTCTACTCTTACATAAATAAATTTTTGAAGGTTTTTGTAATACCTTTGTCATTGTTGTGAAAGGGGGATTAGTGAAAATAAGGCTGAAATTTGGCTAAGTTCATGAAAAAGGCAATGTAATGAATAAGGGGAGAAGTACACATGTTTCTAATACCTAGGGGGAGCAATTTAGCTATTGGGAATTAGTTTACTTCTTCGCAATGTAATGTATTTTTTCTTTTTTGCCTTAGCTAGACACTTAAATTTTTTTCTGTGTTGCCATCAATGCCATATGGGGATATTGTTGGCATTTGGTGAAGATGATAATATGATTGTATTATGGTGTTGTAATTTTTGGAAACATGATCTATTTGAGGCATGAGATCTGTTTTACCAATGGTGTTGAAGGATCAAACTAGAGAATTGACTAAGTGTTCAGTCAACCAAGAAGAAGACAATATGCAAGGTACATGCAACCAAATTTGGAGTTGGAGACTGAGTTAAGGTATGTGGTCATGCATTTATCATCTATAGAGACATTTCTATCTATATATATGACCACATCAGTTAGATTGAATATTGAGCAAGTTATTGAAGATTGAAGCGACACTGGAAGGAAGAACAAAAGTCAGGAAGAGTGAGTTTGGTTTGATCAGCTAACCGGTCAATTTAGTGTTAGTAAATATTCTATTTATGACTTTTAAATGTTGTGTTGACTTTATTGAGTTGAATAATACATTTTTGCACCATTGGATTTTATTTTTATGTTGGTGGGTTAAATGTTTTCTTGGCAAAGGATGACTTGGAAAAGTTGTTATAAAAGAAGGATGAAATCAAGTTTCAGGTTAAGTTGTGATGCTGCAATAGGTGATTGTGATTGTATAAAGATAAAGAAAGGAGATTTTATATTTAAGGAGAAGTTGTGATTAGAATTGAAGTGGATCTGTTAGATAGGAAGTGTCATAATCAGGTCATTCATTCTTGGGTCTGTCTCAAGGCAAGCCCTAATAGGTTTGCAGGTCAAATCCTTTAACTAGGTCACTCCTAATAGGGTGGGAAGGATCTCTAAGAAGATCTGGATTATAAATCCTCTAACAAGGTGACTCTTAGATGGAGTTTGTAATCCCTTAATAGGGTAGTTCTTAACAAGACTTGTATTATCTCCTAACCGAACTAAATATACTCTTAACTGGGTATACCCTTACCAAGGTGTTTGTAATTGCTCATAACAAGACAAATTTCAGTGGTGCACTAGCAAAATTTGTGGGTATCATTTTAGACATTCTTTTCTCCCTATAACAAGGGTTTCCACAGGAAAAATCTTGTGTCTTGAGTTTACTTGGTGTGAATATTTTATTTTCTAAGCTTCTATGTAGTATTTTATTTTGCATGTTGGTTATTGTGGAAGCTATTAGAAAAGTGTTTCAGATTTGTGGTTGCAGCGATTCACCCCCTCTCACTGCCTTTAAACACTAACAGTTTTTGATTTGATGAATTGAAGACTATATCTCTCCTCTCAATCTAACTGATGCTCTTTTTATGTGTTCACCACCTACTCCTAGACATAGAATAAAAGGGAAATATTATATAGAAAGGGGTTTGCCTGAGTTAAAACCTGACTTAGGAATTAACCTTTAATTTGAAATAAATTGAACTTCTATTGGAAGAGTGTCGATATGTAGTAGAGGCTATATCTAAAAATGGAATCCTTATACCTTCATGAACCTTCTTGATGTAAAAATGCTTACATGAATATGTTGATGTTGACTTGATGTAGTTGAATTTGTGATAAGATGATCATGGATGCCATCATGAATGCATAGATGTATAAATTACTCTTTGTCTTCAATGCTTTGGATGCTTGATATCTTTTTCTAGGACTTGAGATGCAAATTTATAGTGGAGAGATTGAATTGATGCTTGTCGATGTCAAAATAAGGTAGGTTATATCAAGCTTATATACCTTTCCCAATAAATTAATGGTGTTGAATGTGAAGCATACCGACATTGGTTTAAAATTCCTTCTCAAACACATTGACCATTAAGTGGTTTTAATTTTGGCTTGAACTTTGGGGAGCGGGGTGCCTAGGTCAGCCCATTCCTAGGAGTGACACATCCAAGTTACCCCAGTCCCTCCAATGTGATACCAAATCATAACATTAGGTTCTAATTGGGAAGGTGAAGCTAAAATCATGTTGAAATTGAGTTGGATTAAGCATATTGGGAATGAAATGTAGGAATGCTAAAATAGGGTCTACGTGAGAATACAATTATAGAGGGAAATAATTTATGATGATCACAAGGAAATAAAGGATCTTTTTTGATTATTTGTGTTTATATCTATTTCCATTTGATTTTCATTTTCCTTTGTGATTTGTAATGGCTACAAGATTTTTTCACCTATTAAATTAGATTGTGGGTGTTTTCATTATATGATCTATGAATATTAATTTGTTGATTCCATTGTGGGTGATGAGTGGATGATATTTTATAATTTTTGTCTTTGTTTCCATTTTTTTATAAATTATAATTGCATCTGTGTCATGACTATATTTAGGTGTTGGTTTTTGTTTCCTATTTCTGGTTAAAAGCATACCCCCAAAAATTTAGATGACATAAAAAAGGAAGTTTTACCTCTAAAAATTAAAGAAAAATCAATAATTTCACAGTGATTTCTTGAATGGGGAGATTAGGAGGGAATATAATGAATGATAACAAACCAAGGAATCCTGGTGGTCTGAAGGCTAGAGGACTACATGACGGAGCTCGAATATTATGTTTCCAATTATAGAAGTTAGCGGAGTGCAAGGATGGTAGAGATTCTGAAGTTGGGAACCCACAGGGAGGTGGGTTCCCCAATGACCTAGGAGGTACTGGTGGTCCTTGTGATGGGCCTCGTCCAGGTGGGTCCTCAAGAGGTTTTATTGAATCTAGTGCTGGTCCTTTCATGGGAGGAACAAGGATAAATTTGGATAAAGCAAAGTCAATGAGGCCCTGGTCTTCCCTGTTTGGGGTGAAACCTAGTGAAAACAATTGTATTCCTCTTGTTACTAATATCTCAGATCCTAAGGGAGCAAAGTTTTCTATTTTTGTTCTTGATCTAGTGATCAATTATAATATATCCCTTATGACTCTTTTATTGGTAGGAAAATTCATGGTACCTAGACCTCAACCTTATCAAATATTTTTCTAAATAGAAATGACGTCTGAAGGGGCAAGTGGAGATTTCAGCCTTGCCAAAGAGATTTTCTTCCTTTTCCTTCTCATGTGGTGAACATGTCTCTGATGTGTTATTTGGACGACCGTGGGTGATTAGGAGATCATCTTTGACTCTTAAGAGATGGTCCCGCAATCTGGACTTGATAGATTCCATTTTTTCCTCAGTCCTGTTGTGACCTAATCACACATCACCCATTTCAAGATGGGACCCCTTATGTTTTCGCTCGCTTGGCCCTTTTGGTTTTTTTTGTCTTAGTGGTTCTAGTTTTGGTCTTCTAAGGTTTCTGCCATTATAGCTAAGAAGTGATAGATTTTGACCAATACTTAACTAAAGGTTAGTTTTCCTTCCTTTTCAAGTCGAGGTTTTGGAGTCTCCTTCAATTCAAGTTAAAGAATTCGAGTGTGGAAAATTTGAGTACAATAGACGAAAGTTGTCAAGAGTCTCCTAAGGGGCCCCAATGCATCTAGATGGAAGAAAGTATTGGACAATTAAAGAAATAAGTCAAAAATAGAGGTAATGACATATGGATTGAGATTGGACAAAAGAGAAAAAAATGATCGAGGCAAGAGGAAGTTTGAAAAGAAAGGTGCAAGTCAAAGGCTCTTTGTTCTCAAAGGCACAAAGTTACTAAATGTATGGAAATTAGGAAATGTGTGAAAGATTCTGATTACACTCCCACAAACATCGGATCTATGTGGTCAAGAAATTTCATTCTTAGCATCAAAATCTTATTCTAAAATTAAGTCCACACCCAACAGTTCAGTTTTATTTATTTTGGGGAAAAATTTATTAAGTTTGGGAATTTTTGATGAAAAGAAATAATTCCCACTACTCGGCTTAATCTTTGCAATAAGAAGACAATAGAGAAATAAATTGACAACATCATACCCTCAAGCCCGAAGATACTCAACAAACATTCAAGTATGGTCCTTTTTTAGGCTTGAATGCCTACCCATTCAAGATGTTCCTAGATGATGTCAAAAGAGGTTTTCCATGGAAAATGTAGTAGTGAATGTCATTCACTCTCGGTTCGTGATGACACTTGGATGACAATAAGACTCATACTCGATGAAAGATCTAAAATCAAAAGGCATGAAAGAATATTGTGCACCATGGATTAATCATTTATGACCATGGTTTGAGACATTAGTTAAAAGGAAACTTGTCAAATGTAAAGAAAATTTTCAAGAAATTCTGCCCAAAAGAATGAGATTTCAATGAAGGTATTTAACAGTGGTGACTGAGCTCAATGAAATGAAAACCCCTCACATGCTCGCCTATGGGCTCAAGCCACTATTATAAACAAATGGAAGAAAATATTACAAGAATCGAAGCTCACCAAATATGTTCACAATGCAAATATGGGCAAGTCAAAGATGATGCAGATAGAAAAGGACTTCCAGAAGCCGTAAATCATGCACACTGCTAAATAGAGGCCAGTAAGAAATGTTTCCAAATAGAAAAAATCCATGGTCATGCTTTGATTGTGCTCTTCAGGAAATCCCATCCAAATAGTGACCCACAACGACTCCCCATACTCCCCAGCATAAAGCGGGAGTAAATGAAGGATCAGATCCAATCCATAGGAGCAAATGAAGATTAAAAAGTGTACTCATAAAAATGGGAAGTTATATAATACACTATCGCGGTCTTAGTGGGCATTCAAAATAAATGGATGGTTCATGTCGATGTCGAGAGGTTTGTCAAGCAGAGGGTGGATTAGTAATCAATTGAAAATCAAAGTCTGATAATGAATTCCAAATCAAATGAAAAACTCAGAAAATTTGAAAATCTTGGAAAATTGAAAATTTCAAAAACTTTGGAAAATGGAAAATTTCTCCAAGTCTCGGAAAAATGAAAAAACTCAAAACATTTGGAGATCTTGAAAATTTAAAAATATTGGAAAATTTAAAATTTTCAAAATCTTGGAAAATGGAAAATTTCTCAAACTCTCGTAAAAATGAAAAACTCAAAAAATTTGTAAATCTTCAAAATTTCAAAAATATTGGAAAATTGAAAATTCCAAAAATCTTGGAAAATGGAAAATTTCTCGAAGTCCTCGAAAAATGAAAGAAACTTGGAATTGGAAAATAATTGGAATTTTGGATTTAAAGTAAAAATCAATTAAATATTAAATTTCATATTTGATATTTAATAAATGGATCGGAAAGCGAAAAAGTGAAGACAAACGATTTTTCCGAAAATAAAGCGATATTTAATTAAATATTAAGTTTTATTAAATATTTAACTAAAAAAAGGGATAAGTTTAATCAGAGAAATTTGAAAGATTAAAAAAAATGGAATTAAAACGCTTTTTAAATTGAGACTGGTGGAAAATTAAATATTGAGATTTATTTTTCAATATTTAAAATCGAAAAAACCAAAAAATGGATAAAGTCGTGAAACTTCCTCATAAATTCAAAGCAACTCAAGTTGGCTTGGTCAAATCTGCATGTTTGTCACTTGTGCATATACCTTCTCTGAAAATACATAACTTTCATTCCAACCGTAGGAATAGTCTATAAATTAGTGGAACATTTCCTCTAAACTCTTATTTTATGAATTCCAAAGTTATAGA
>MU225575.1:24853-35273 GCA_018584345.1 Thuja plicata | reverse complement strand
TTCCAAAGTTATAGATTTTTGTGAAGAGATTTGGTCATGTATTAATAATGCCCTAGTGGATTGTTTGCATTAGTTGATTCTATACAAGATCGACCATCAAAAGACTAAAAATTGCACCCTAAATTCAATTGAATCATCAGATGCCCCAAAGAAAGGAAGAGAGAAATACAAATGAACATTGTCTATCTCTTCCTGTCTTTGGAGCATCCGAAGCTTCAAGTCATACTTGACATCATCGGTTGACAACTTCACTATTTTGTCTTCAACAACATTGCCAGAAAAAGGAATCTGTGAGCGGTTTGGCTGTATTTGAACCCAGGTAATTTGATGAAATTTAGTTTATATTCTTGTAATTTTCTTGTTGATATTGGGTTGTAACCATAATAAAAGAGGTGCATTTATCCTATAAAACCATCTCTATCCGGCAAAACCACCTTGCCTATACTTGGAAGGAACTATGCTACACTCCAGCTCTTGTTTTATTTTGGAATTGTTTGTGCAAGTTTGTACTCATCATAGAAATGAATGGGTGGATGGTAGATTATTATATTTTTGTGAGCTTCGTTCATGTTGCCGCAATTCAATTGGTAGTCAACACCACTCTCCCTCCCTCTTTTGATTGTACTTTCTTATTTTCTCTGACAAAAGAGGTTTATGTTTTGGTTGTCATGTAGCATTTGGACCACGCTTTTTGTGGTGGAATGAAATCAAGGTTGTGCTTCTTTATCATATGCTTATTTTATGATTTGAAACCTGACTAAACATGCATAGGATGAAGAAGCACAACCTTGGTTTCATTCGACCACAAAAGCGTGGTCCAAATTCTACAGGCCGAAAACCAAAATGTAAATCTCTTTCCTCATAAAGAATAATAAAGTATAATCAAAAGAGGGAGAGTCATGTTGACTACCACATGAAGTTGCGGTATGATATGCAAAGAAAGTGTGTAATTGAACGTAAATGCAGAATACACGGTGTAAAAAATTATGAGGAACCCCCTAACAAAGAAAAGAAAGAGGTTGAAACTGAAATGGAATCTTATAATAGTGATGAGAAGGAGGAAAGAAGGAATAGAATAATATTGTTGAACAAGAGAAAGAAAATTGATTGAAATGTAATTTGTAATTGTACTCTTAAATCCTATTGTTTGATTAGTTTACTTGTGTTTGTATGCATGCAAATTTGATCTAATGTTCACATTCATGACATTGTAGAGCGATGGTCAAGAAGGAACTAATGGAAATTAGCAGGGTCTCCAATTCAGAGGTGTAGTAATCTACGTTTATTACTTTCATTTTACTTTCTTCAATTATTTTATGTTTAACATCTGGTGTACAATATTCTAAATTTCTCAAAGTTTTACATATTTATATGGATCCAAATTATAAACAAGAAACTTAAATGGGCAAGCTTAACTGGTAATATATTTTATTAGTTGGGCTTTGAAATTGGAGCCCTAGTTAAATTACTATGAGATGTTGATAAACTGTTGAATGGGGTCAAATACCAAATCCAACTAGTTTTGTGTGGCATACTTTAATTCCTACCTCTGTTAATTTTTTGAAACTTAAAAAGTCTTTCAATCAATATGTTTTTTGAAACTTAGAAGTTACAACCTAAAGAAAAGATAAAGCAAGAGAGTTTACATCTTTAGACTATGGATTTTTTTCTCCTTGACTAATTTGCTTCCTCAAAAAAAATGATACATGTTCTTCAAGGGTTTTGTGTTCTTTTACTAGCCATAAATTCTCTTCTTTGTACCTTCATATATATCATTGTCAAATTGTTAGAGCTGGCAGTCATTTGTATCTTTTATGTATTTCTTCAAACCCTCATAATTATCCCTTTTCTATGTTTTGATCTTTTGACTGCCATATTTGATATTTGTGCTCTTTAAGCTCTTTAATGTTTTTTCTCAAGAGTAAGTTTTATTTCTTCTTTGTTGTCATGTTCAATTGAAAGACTTCATATTTCACCACCCTTGACGACCATGTTGAGTGAAGGGTATAAATGACCTTCTCAATTCTCTCTGGTTCTTCTGGATCATGACTATCTTCTAGCATCGGGCATCTTTTGACTTCTTGGTAAACCAAAAATGCCCTCTTCAATATTGTAGGATGAAACCATGGTACCCTTGTGGCTATTCTTCATGTATTTTAGACTTCCTTTTTATGGTTTTCATGTTTAGAGGACTGTCACAGGCTCACTATTCATCATGTCACTGATATATTGATACTTTATGATAATTCTGCTAGCTAGGCCCACTATATTTTCATATATGCTCTCCATTCATGACTTCAGGAAAATTTTGTTTGAAGAGAGAGGGTGGAAAGAGAATTGAAAAAAACCTTATGTATTCATCTTGCAAATACCATTGGTGAAACTCCCACATTTCCCTTTGGATGTTCCAAAACTAGCAAATTTGGTCAATGAGCTGATTAGTCCTGGTGATGAATTAAAAAAATGTTTAGAAGATTTTTGTACATTTATATATCTTTTGTATAGATATAAATTGAAATCTTCTACATTGTTACTTTCCAAAAGATTTGTAGTTATTATATCATGCACTGCGAAACCTTTATTTTTTAGAAGTAGGCACATTATTTTTTTTACAGTGTTTGCAATGGTTTGCCATATTTCTTGCACATTTATCTGAACAATAATTTTCTCGATAGTCACAATTTTCATCACACACAGTCATAGGAGCAATTTTGGTGGGTCAATGATGATCAATAATCTGTCCATTTCCCATGGATGACATGTCCAATGCAACTCCCTTTCCCATGGATGACATGTCCAATGCAACAGGATCATTACCTTCTGGAACATCAAAAGTGATTTGTCATTATTTGTGAGTAGAATGCCAAAATGAGTTCCACTTGTTGTAAAAAGTAGAATATTGTAATTTTTTGTAATACATTTTGTTTAAAATCTATATTAGTTTAGTCTAGATGTAAATATGTAGATTAACATGTCACAAATTCTCAGACCCTTCTTTTTTGTGTTCCTTCACGTGCTTCAACGAGATAGTCAATGTAGAGTGAAGAATAATTTAGTTTTTGACCTTGAAAATTTTATTAGTCAGTAGAGTAATAGAGTGTCTCTCAAAAGTACAGGAGAACTTGTATATCTTATCCTTCTTCTCTAGCCTGTGTCTCGCTTGTCATTAAGATCACCGAATCTATTAATATCTTTAGCAAATCTGCAAAGCTAGTTGGCTTTACTGATGTTGACAGAAACCATTAGATGTTCATATCTTCAAGGTCTAAGGCATTAGAAGATTCTAAAACATCAATTATTTCATCAAAATATTCATAAACCTTTTAACAGACACATATTTTGAATACTGAGTCAAATTTAAAGGTACTCTTCACTACAATTTGTAGTAGGATAATTGAAAAGGAATAACTTTCTAACCTTATACCAATATCATAGGTTAATTCTTGGGAATATATGCTCCTGTAGCCCATGGTGCCCAAGCAGTGGTCTTACCATAATAAAATCACAAATTTATTACCTTGCAATTAATTTTGTAGTTGCAAAAAAGTAAAACTTAGATGAAATCACATTATATGATATATCATTCGTTAACTCATGGGCATATGTGCTCTTGTAGCCCATAGTGCCCTAGAGTGGTCTTACCATTATAAAATCACAATTTTATTAACTTTCAATCCAACCTACAACTGCAAAACAACAAAAATTAGATTAAATAACTTTCAACCCTATATTATCTTCTTGGTAAATTACATTTTTACTTGTTATGGTTTGAAAAATCCCAATTTCACCTGTATGTTTCAGTTTGAGATACAGAGGCAGGGGTAGTTTCTATGTTAGTTTTTTTTTTTGTTTTCTTTTCATTGTCCTCTTATTCTGCTCTTTCAAAATATATTGTAGATCATCACCTCCCCATGTGCTGATTTTATTGTTTTATCTTTTCTTCCTACTCACCAATTTAATAGCTTTGTCATAGAGGCAAGGAAAGAATATCAGTATGAATGCTCAATACTTGGTCAGTACCATGTGAATGGATACTGCCCAAGATTTCTATCCTAGAGGAAATAGTAACATGATTATTAACTGAAGGCAATATTTTCTTATATTCGATTTATGAACCCATTTGATAGAAAAATGATCCTAGAGCTATCTGTCAATGTCAGCGCGTGTGGGGATGAGGTCAATGCCTTCCTAATCTATGAATTCACTGAACATTGGAAGCCATAAGAGGTTTATTAGTGTCATTGGAAATTAAATTCTTAAAAGGAAATAAAGGACTGATATTAAATATGTGAAATGGGCTTGATCCAACGTAAGCTATGGACCATTTCAAATATAAACAAAATAATGATATCACTAACAAGATTCAATGTGAAATTTATAGAATTTATATTTAGTCCTCCCTACTTGCATAAGAGATTTAAAATAGGGAAAGGACATCCATCAAACATAAAATAGGTATATTTGTCAAGGATTATGGTTTTAGGACATCAAACAACATTGAAAATTCATGATCGTAACAGAGAGCTATAAGATAATCTCAACATAAGATATTGAGGGACACTCGATAAAACCAAACATGGAACTAGTGTAAAATATACATATTACTGCTTCATCATCTTTCAAATGGATCATAGATGTTAAAATGACACAAAGTAATCAGGGAAACTAAAACCATTCCCATGCTTAAAAACAAACATAGGTATCTTTCATTCTACATAGCCCATACAATCAATAAGCTTTCTTGAGATTCAGGGTCAAAAGTTAATAGCACCAATCTACTAGCTAGGAAGATTAATAAGGGAAGATTATCCTATTAAATGTATTCTTCAAAATAATAAATCACAATAGATCATGCGGTGACAACCTTATGGGTGTGGTAAAAGAAAGTATTTAGTGTTTGTTATCTTGTCTCCTTGATTCGAACCTGTCAAAGAAAGTGTTTAGTATCTCAAGAAATGAAACCCTTTCAATCCAAGACAACAAAATATCCAGAAACTCTGAGATTATTGAGATTGCTGAAATTAATGGTGACTTTATACTTACTTGCAAATCTCTTGATTGAATCAATGTACCTGGTGTATGCTTTGCTTTGATATTTATTTGTGATTGTGAGAATAGCCCTTTGTTGCGATCGATAGTTGATGGTTCTCCTTCTTGTAGCTCTTAACGATCTAGCACCTAGTATGCATCTGATTACCTTCTTTGTCATTCACCTTCAGTCAAACCTGCATAGAAACCAAGAACAATAGCCAAAAATGTGTCTTTTATGTCAATTGTGGCACTGGTTGTTCAATTGCGGAAATCTCCTATCAATTGTGATAGAATATTAGCAATTGTGAAAAATAACTCTGTTCTGCGGCAGAATGCTCTCGTATGTGGCATGGATCGGTCAATTACGGTAAAGTACCTGTTGTGGTAAAGCACAGGTAATTGCGGTCAAATATCGGTGATTGCGGCACGGTGCTAGAAGACAAAAAGACAGAAGATGACAGAATAGCAATGAAAAATCTGACAATCAATTGTAGTACTAAACCAGTCAATTGCGGCACTCTTTCATCAATTGTAGAAAATACCAACAATTATGAAATTACACAGATATCGAGAAAATGATGAAAATTGAGGTCTGCAACCGTACGGCCATGGCTGATGGATTTTGTCTATCATCTACAAGAGATATTTAGGTTGTTTGCTTCATGTCGGGTTCACCAAAATGTACGCCTCTTTCATGAATCGTGGATCCCAAGCTTTCCAACAACGAGGGTTAGTAGCACCGGTTTGCAATGATAGAAAAGAAATACACAAAACTACTAATACGAATACTTAAACGTAACCAATAAAATGTACAAGAAAAGAAAGGAAAATAAATGAATGCAAACCCCAAAGTGATTGAAGCTTCTATTGTCTCTCTCTACTCCTTCTGAAACACTATTTTTGATGCTTAGTATTGGTGTGGGCAGCGTCTATGGCTTTAGAAGTGTCGAGAATTTGATAATTGATATGTGTGTGTGATCGCAAGATGGCTTGAATGCTAGAACCAAACTGACGGAGTAATGGCACATGAGAGCTTGAAATCCTAGATCCTTCAAATGGGTATGAAGGGTTTATTATATAGGAATTGGGGATTATATGAATGGTTGAGATCAATCTCAGAGATAGGGAGATGAACGGTTGAGATCAAAAGGAACTGGAGAAGACATCAGTAAACTCCACCTCTTCAATTGATAAAGAGGAGATAGAGTTTGGTTGACTGAAGAGCTAATTGTGAGTTACCTTTTAGAACTGAAGAGGTGGGTGGAGTTACCCATGTGAACTGGAGAGATAGGTGGAGTTACCCATGTGAACTGGAGAGATGGGTGGAGTAACCCATGTGATCTAATTAAGGATTATCTCTTTGAAGATAAATGAATATTTAATTCATTTATATAGATAAAGTTTTCAACATGTGAGATAATTGAATTCTTTTTTATTTAGAATTGCTTTATTGAATGAAATTAAATTAATTTAATTAAAACTAATTTAATTGGAAGAATTTAATTAGTAAGTTAGAATATTTCAATTTAAACTATAGGAAATTGAATTTAGTTAATTTATTATTGGTAATTAATCAATTAAGGTTAATTAATTAAATAAAATTAATTATTTAATTAATTTTAGGAATTTGATTAGATGATTAGGAGAATGAATTTAGAGGAAAATAGATGATCAATTAACGATTAAGAAACCATTAATTAATAGATGAAAATTAGTGTTTTTAATGTAAAGTTGCAAGCTTGTCCATTTTAGGGTGTCTACACTTGTATCTATATTTTTGGTTTGCTCTTTGTCCTATCTTTCAGTGTATGCTTACCGAAAGTGTTCTTTACATACTAATGGAAAATTAATGTCATCAATGGCGAGCTATACAAATGGAAGGCACAACAGAACAAGCTCAAACTCGAACACAGGAATACACAAGTCCTAAATATGACAAAGGAAATACTATTGTAGATAGTTCCTGATACACAGATTGATCAAGATGCACCCATTATTGATCAACTAGCAGTTCTGACCAAGGCAATCACACATCAAAATGTAGATGCCGAGAAGGTTATTGAAGAAAGAGCTAAGGAGAAATATTCCTACAAACTCACATAGAAAATCAGCCAAGAAATGGCAGTAAACAAGGTGAAACTTTCTGAACTGGTAACTCAACCAGAACCTGTTATTTTAGAGTTAGTTACCCTAATTCAAAAGCTATGCACTATTGAGAACTTCACCACTGAGTATGATGCACAAATAGCTAAGTTGAATGAAGACCTAAAAGCTAGTGCACAAAGCCTTACAATGGAGCCAAATGCATTCAAATTGCATTATGACAAGCTAGTTGAATCTAAACAGTTAAGACTTGAGATTAAAAAGGAAGAAAGAAAAATCAGAGATGAAGTAACCGAGCTGAAAAGCATGTTACTACCGAATCTCACATTGCTGCTGACACATATGACAAAGGAAAAGACTCTAATTTCCACCTTGAAGATGTCAGTTAGTGAAAGCATATATGACATGCATGCTCAAATAAAATTGGAGCATATGACCCTAGATCACCTGAAGAAGAAATGGGAAAAGTTGATGGCAGACATCAAGCAATCTCATAAGCACATTTTTGACAAGCTGTAAGTTATTCATCGTTGTCATTATTTTCAAAAAAGGGAGAAAATGTATATGTACATACATTGTAATTGTAAAGAGGGAAACATGTACATACCGAGAGCATGCACATAGGGGGAGTCATTGTATAAGTATAACATACTTGGTTTATATACTGTACATATCAGTTTTTGATACTAATGCCAAAGGGGGAGATTGATAATCCTTAAAGGATCAGATGTTGTCATTAGTATTCAATAAGACAGTTTTGGTAGGTTAGCATTCACCGAATGTCAGCATTCATCAAAATATAGTGATCACCGAGCGCAGTGATTATTGAGCACAATGGTCACTGACATACTTGGATCACCGAGCACAAAATATAAACCAAGCAGTATATCAACTGAGAAACCAGAAGAGACAGAACTGAGCACCAGTCTAAAGAGATACAACCGAGCAGAGACATCACCGAGCACTAGTCTAACCAAGAGAGATTTTTAACACCGAGAAAAGAGGATCTGAGCTACACGTAAGCTAAAGCACTTTAGTCTTTAAATTATCTTTTTTCTTAGATAGACAACCATTTATTGTGGATCAAGTAAAGTGTATAGGATGGATTTAATCAGTTTAACTGATTGTATTCATGCAAACTAGGAGATCAAGGTCAAGTTGTAAGCCTTTGATCTTAGAGTTATTCATGAAAAGAGTGTAACCTAATTAGGTCAATACATTGTATATATAGATGTGTAATCAATCAAGAACATGATGATTGTAGCTGCACATAAGGACATCTATGGATCAAACAAATTTTTTCATGGAGAAGAACAGATAAGGAATAATTTAGTTATGAAGAACTAAATTCAAGGCTACCAAGCAGAAAAGAGGTATTATTCATCACAATAAGTGATATACAATTTTCTAAATTTAATGGATCTGTAATCAATAATTCAAGATTCCAAGCTATTAGGTCATCTACATTTTTTTCTACTCTCTAACAATTGTAGCAAACAGAAGAAATCCTTCAAGAAGGTAGACTTAACAGTCTTTATGTAGATCTCTTAACTGAGTGCACACATACATTGTGTTGCTAAAATCTCTTAACCGGGTAGACTTAACAAGTCTAATATGTTACTCCTTGTAACATAGAAAATAAAGATTATTTAATTTTAGGGTTTGTTATTATCCTATGTTACATTTAAAAGATTTTATTTGATTATTTATTGAAATGTGGGGGGTAAATAACATGCTCTCCTTCTATCCTTAGATGTACAAATGAAAGATCCAAATTGATTAATCCAAAATGGAAGGATCAATGCATAAATGAATCAACCATTTGGAAATAAAGACAAAAAAGGAAGATCTTAAGTACCCGTTTATTTATTTGAATGTGCAATAGATGTAGAAAGATTGAAAATCTTAATTGAAATGAACAGGAGAAATATACTAACCTTGAAATATTGCATATTTGAAGAATGTTGTTTTCTGAATCCTGTGTTGAGTTTCTGGAAAATCTGAGATCGGATCTGGAATAGAAACACAGAGATGAACACAACCCAAAATTTTTTTTCCGTTCTAACACAGTTTTGATTTGTACCCTCAAGTCAATGTCACCATTGACCTAGAATTTCTGATTCTGACCTAGGGCAAAATCAACCTAAAAAGTCTCAGAATGAAATTCTATTTTTGGATCCTGAAAGTTTGCCGAAAAGGGTATCCAAATCTCTGTCCTGATCCGCTGTTCTGAACCTGTACCTACTGTAAGATGAAAAATTGGGGTTTAGGAGATGTAAAGATGAAAAAGTTTGATAAAAAGGGAGGTTTGAATTGTTAATTGTTATTGTGTTGATTTCCTTAACCCTACTTTACACTTACTTGAATTTGATTGATTGTGTATTGCAATTGTGATTGTGATTAAGGGAAGATAAGATGCTCCTTTCTTTCACCCTCAAATACACAAATAGGAGATCCAATTTTGATCAACCCCAAAGGGTTAATACACAAATGAATCCACTATTTGGAAAGAGACCAAGAAAGGGGATCTTAAATTGATTATTATGATTAATGACAGTAATTGAAAAGAATAGGAGAAAGTACCAAACTTACAAAATAACAGATCAAAGATTGCTATTTTCTGAGATTTGTAGACTGTTTCTGGAGATGCTAACAGTTGATACCGAACCGGAACACAGAGATGAACAAAACCCATAAATATTTTTCTATTTCGATGTTGTCTTATGAAAAAGGTCGACCCTGTACCACTTTTTCCAACTCGATTTTCTCAACTCCGAAAGTGTCCCTGTTCGCACAGTCTGAAAGAAATCTGAAAAAGGGTATCTAGATTTGGCCTCAGATCTACAGTCCCGAACCTGTACCTGCAAGAAAAATGTTTTTTGTTGTTGGGGAGGGGTTTGCCTTAGTCAAACCCTGATTTAGGAATTAACCTTGAAATCAATAAAGTATGGAAAGCTAACAAGTAGTATAATTGAATCTAATAGTGAAGCTATGATATTCAATAGGTGTGCTAATGTAATTCAAATGTATGCGAATATGTAAGTATGAAAGTATGGAGCTTTAAGGACCATAAAACTTCATGATTGTATTCTTGGAATCCACCTTGAAAGGATGATGAAAGAGTCTTGAAGAGGCACCAAGAATCTTGAAGGAAGATATCACCACCATGATGGCTAGATCTAGGATTTGAATGATGAATCTTGAATGTTTGCACCTAATCCCTTCAAAGGCTTGAAAGCTTGAATCCTTGATCTTCAATGGAGAACTTGAATGATTGAGAAGAAGA
>MU225575.1:0-10602 GCA_018584345.1 Thuja plicata | reverse complement strand
CTTACCTAAATGATTAGAGGAATGTGGTACAAAGGATAGTAGGAATTTATGAAATCAATATGAATTAATGACATGAGTTGATAAAAGGAATAATGATTTTTTTATGATTAACTTATGTTTAATAAAATAAACAAATTAGGGACATTTACCTTGGTGCATTAAAATGAGTGTAGATCTTTTAAGCTCGTAATACTATGGATATATTAGGTATGTACATAGTTTAGATGATGTTACTTTAATAGCGACGTTAGGGAACCTGTGAGGACTTAAGTTGTATAAATCTTATAATCAAGTTGTAGAAGAGTATTTTTATTTTAGAAATATAAAGTGTAATGATGAATATTATTCTTGCATGCAAAAAAAAAGGGTTTACTACTTGCATCTTATAGAGGTTTTATGTCTTGTCCTCTCGGGTTGCCTAGCGGGGCGTTACATATACTTACAATGTATGTAAGCACTAATATATTCTACGTGTAATACACCATATGGGGTTTGGGAGAATGCTTCCTATGGATTCTCTTCACATGAATTGAATGGATGTTTCTTAAATTTATACCAAGGTCGATCTGTAACATCAAAAATAATAGGTGCATCCATGGCTAGATGATGTAAATACCTTTCTTTCGCTGAATTCCAAGTTTATCCTTCAATCGATCACGCACGACCAATGTAGAATAGTCTAAATTTATCTACTCTCTGATCTCCTTAGCTCGCTCTTCCTCAAATGGAAAAGAGATAGGTCATCAAATGGTGCTTTATACAAGTTTAAGTCATGAATTTCACTTTTACTTAAAATTGTCCAGTCGGCTGCTAGATCTCGCGAACAAAATATATGCACCGGATGATGTTGCGCTCTTAGATGTATATTTCATGATGTCGGCCAAGCTTATACCCAAGCTCACTCGAGCTCAATCCATGAATTTTGGGGCAAGATATATTCTGATGTCTGTATCCAATGCTCCCCCTAAGGCCATGATTGACCAATTAGGTCGATTCTATTTTGCTACCAATCAGGCGAAGATCCAGTAGCCTCTATTGAGTCTCCCTAAACTGATGTCTCACTTGTTTCTTTAATCTTCCATATGTTACCATTTTTTCTATCTTCTACCTTCTTAAAACAACTTTCAAAATCACTCTTCAAATCTGCAACACTCTTACCAATATCATTTCCATTATTATGTGAATTCATAGGAGGTGGTACTCTTTTGTTGTCTAATCCATTATACCTGCAAAACTTCGCTATATGTCCTGGATTATTGCATTTATAACATATAGGAGGTCTTCTTTCCTAATTAACTTGCAGCTTACAGTACTTCACAATGTGTCCAATGTTATTACATTTGTAGCATGTAGGTTCCACTGTAGATTCTCTTCCATTGTCTTGTGTATATCTTGATTGGTTAGGTTTTTTGCATTTTTCTTTCTTGTGCCCATATCCATTACAGTTAAAACAATAACCAGAAAAAGTTCTAAAAGGGGCATTACCTCTGTAGTCTCTCTTCACGTTTCCAAATTTGTTGCAACCAAAGCATCTACCTCTGAAGGGTCTGATATGCTCTTTAGGTTCTTCAATAGAAGGTTTCTCAGCATCAATCTTCTCATTGGGTTTCTCTTCCTGATTATTTGAACATTCAGCTTCATTAAAGCCAATACAAGTCATATCACCTTTAGGTTTCTTTTTGTCTCTTTGTTCATCAATCAAATCACTGCTGGTGTGAAGTTTCTCAATGTGTTTCTTTGCTTCAACAAGTTCACCTTTTGTAATCTGATTGTATTTTCCATTTCCAAATACTTATTCTTGTAGTTGTCAGCCTCATTCTTCATTCGATCTAATGCACTGTTTAAAGCTTCTTCAAATTTATTATTAGCATCCTTCTACACTTGTATTTCTTTAGCCATAGTCTCATTTTCACGTTTTAGAGTTTCATTCTCTTCTTGTAGTTGCTTCACCTGTTCTGAACTATCTTCATCCGAATCTTCTTTGATCTGAACAACAAGATATTGTCTTTGATTTCTGGAAAGCTCAAGTTGATCTTTGAGTTTTTTTATAAATTTCTAAGCTCTTCGCATGTTGAATCTCAACTCTCCATTTTCTTCTTTTTCTTTGTCAAGGTCTTCAAGTGCAACATCAAAGTTTTCTTGCAAAATGTCCAAATCCATTATGATCTCCCTCAAGTTGTTAGAATTTCTCTCCAAGGGCCAAAAGCTCTGACACCAATTGTTAGGATTGGATAATACTGAGAGGGGGGTGAATCAGTATTATAGCACTTAATTAAATTCTTCAACCATTTAAATATCAACCATAAACTTGCAGTAAAGAAAAGAACATAAGTAAATGACACAGTACTCATAACACCATATTTTGTTTTCGAGGAAACCCTGGCCAAGGGAAAACCCTGGTGGGGATGGTCCGCACAAGCATGCATTAAAGTATAATTTCCATGTTAGGAGACCTAGCCCTGTTAGGAGATAAATATTACATAGCACATTTCCTTGTAAAAGAAATTACAACCCTGTTAAAGGTTCACAACACCCTGTTAGGGGCCAATTGAGCTTACAACTCTTACAAGATAATTCAGGTTACAAAGTGTTCTCAGTCATGAACAAAAACAAACAACACTGGTGCTTAGATAGTTCCTTTATAGTTCTTCAATGATCTTTGTCATTCTCTGCTCTGCTATTCGCTCAACAAATCATCCAACTTACTAACATCATCTATCTTTATCAAAAAGATCTTACATATATATCTCACAACTTTACAAAGTTGGCTCTCAAGATGAATATTACAGATATTAAAAAGTCGGCCTTCAATACAAAATATATTTAATATAGTAAATACCAAATGCATATTTGATGCTCTTGCATAGTCAATATGGAAGTTATCAACAACAAAAATACAACTTTGATTGTCTGGAGTCCAAGCCATACTCCCTCAATCTTTGCTACTGTCCAACTGCTCTGTATCGTTGTTCAGTTGCAGCCTGTTTGTCTTAAATTCTTTCTAACTCATCATAGACTTAACCAAAACCAAACCGATCTTAGGTGGAGGTCATACATACCCCATAATATCTTCCTCTAATCTCGCTTTCCCTAAATCATCGATCTTGATCTTCGACATACAAAACACTTATGTATCTCTGCTTCTATACTTAGTCGATTTCTGAATCATCAAAACTTATCTTTACTAGAATCGATCTGAAACCCAGATGTGTTGCCATAAATTACAACCAAAAAGTGAATCACATTTACAAAAAATTGATTACTTTCCAACATGAATCTTGGGCCTGGAAAAGGTTGATTGTGACCTAGGTCAAGGTCGAGGTTGACCTTGACCCAAAAAGGTTGACCTTGAACTTGAGGCCAAAGTCCCAATTTTCATTCTGGGGTGCCAGAAATAGGTTGGAAAAAGTGGAAATGGGGCATAACAGGGGATAAAGCTAGATCAAAGTCAAGAACCCATTCAAGGCGCTTGACATGACCCCAAACCACTTACTCGGAAGGCTAAACCAGTCTACCATGGAAGTGCTTCCATTTTCCGACTATACATTTAGCCCCCACTTTAGCAAGAGTATGGACTCAATACAAACTCTTGGTAAAGGAGATCATAAAGAATAGATAATATTATTGGAATCAAAAGGGACAAGAAAGACTCAAGCCCCTAAGGGACTTAAGTCTTTATCAACCCTAAGATCATGATAAGAGAGACATCACCAGTTAAGGAGAAAGAGAGAGGGGAGTGGTTAGTTCACCTAGTAAGATGTGTGCATCTCACTGTGAACCATAAAAAGGATAGGATGGCCCACCAAGAAAGCACTTGATAGTCACCCCATAAAGTTGTGCACCTTCTGGCGACTTTGTGCATGTATGTAGCACATCTTCTGACAACTTTTATGAAGTACCCATGGATCCATATCCTTATATCACCATGTAATACATTGTAAAATGTGTATCTCTTCAGGATTTAGCAACTTATGTGCGTTACCTTCCAAGAATTTAGCACATTGATATATAATTTAATGCGTATCTCTTCAGGATTTAGCAACTTATGTGCGTTACCTTTAGAGGATTTAGCAAAAAACATAAAAATGCATCTCTTTAGGATTTAGCAACTTATGTGTGTTACCTTCCGAGGATTTAGCATATTGAATTGTAATTGAATGCGCATCTCTTTAGGATTTAGAAAATTATGTGCGTTACCTTCAAAGGATTTAGCATTCTACAAAACAAAAGGTTAGAACAAAAATACATAATATAGAATGACGGAGGCCGTATATATGCCCCCCTCCTTAAGATGGAAAAATACTTACTATTTTGGCATGTTAAGGAAAGAAAAGAACAAGGATAAAGCCTTCTTCAACATCAAGACAATATCCATAGACAAAACCCAGTCCAATCCAAGAAGGTCACAACTCCTATGAGGCCATGGAAGGGATGATTGTAAAGAGATATCATGCAAGAAGTGAAAAAGTAACCCTTGTGAGGGATAACAAATGATTCAGTTTCCAAGGTGAGAGATTTATCAACCATGGAAACCCAATGTCAAACAACAAAATAGGTTATAATCAAGGACATATATCCTCAATGCAAACCAACATTTTCATGTATGATTGAATATCACATAATAGATAGATACTGCATAACCAAGGGAAAAGTGGATCCCAGAAAGACAGAAAAGAAGGGGATGGAATCCTTGCCCCCCAAGCGTAGGAAAAAGGATGAAAGGGGACCTATTATATCACTCACAACACTATGAAAGACAACGAGCCCCCAAGGATTAGGCTAGCATTGCTTACATAATGCAGAGTTCAATAATAGGAACATAAATGTTATTTAGAGAAAACATGATTGAAATACAACTCATTGCCATGTGTTAAATAAATAACTTTACTTTCAATGAGCTGCCTAGTATTATAATGTAAAGCTTGACATTCATTAGTAGATTGATCATGAAATCTATGATAGAAACAAAAAGGAAGAGTATTCAAGTGTAGACTACATTTCTTTTTGCGTTTAGGTCTAGTAATCATCTTAGCACGAAGGATTTTAAGCAAAAGAACTTGGTCAAATTCCTTCATAGGGTCATCATGTTTTGAAGTGTTATTTGAGATGTTGTTAACATTGATGTGTTGTTGAGGATTAAATCCAAATCCATAAGAATGTTCATGCCCCCCATTCTATAAGGGAATTTGAATTTCCTATTTATGCTTACCACATCCTTGACCATGGAATCCTTGTTTAACTAGTAAATGATAACCAAGACCATAACAAGAAGCCATATTAGAAAGAGTCAATGGAACTTCAGTAGTCACTATGTCATCATTAGTATGTTCGATAGATTCACAAGAAGGAAAAAAGGAATACATCCTAGGAGAAGATGAGGTAGGATCTTGATTCTCCATAGGATCATCACTAAGAGGGAGAGCATTAAGGGAATTCATATCATTCTCCACTAATGCCTCATCACTAGAATGAATCCCAAATGAAGGTAAAGCATCTATAATGTTTTCTTCTTTCTCTAAAATTTCTGCATAAAGGGAGTTTGTTTTAGAAAAAGAGTCATCATCATGTATGAATATGTCATCCATTAATAAATCACCCTCTTGTATCAAAGCATCTTCACAAGAAGGAGATAAATCAATGTCTTTATCCAAGGGCTCGTCCCAAAAAGTAGAATCACCCATAATGGCTTCATGAGGAAGAGATTAATCAACATCCAAATCCAAAGGTTCATCCCAAATAGGAGGATTATCATTCCTATCAATGAAGCAAATTGTAAAAGGTTTGGAAAATACTTGAAACAACTTGGGAAACATAATAATGAATAAATAAATGCATAGAAAATAGATCTAGATATATCCAAATGCATTCAAATGAAATGTATGATGAAAAATGTAAATATTTTTGTATTTTTAAAGAAATTTTGTGATTTTTATTTATTTTTGACATATAAATGCAAGAGAATAAAAAAAATATACTTTTAAATGCATGTAAGATCTAACATAAAATGAAAATATAACACCAAAAAGAAAGAGTTGTCTATCGCGGGTTCACCAAAATGTAACATAGAAAATAAGGATTATTTGATTTTAGGGTTTGTTATTATCCTATGTTACATTTAAAAGATTTGATTTGATTGTTTATTGAAATGTAGGGGGTAAATAACATGCTCTCCTTCTATCCTTAGATGTACAAATGAAAGATCCAAATTGATTAATCCAAAATGGAAGGATCAATGCATAAATGAATCAACGATTTGGAAATAAAGACAAAAAAGGAAGATCTTAAGTACCTGTTTATTTATTTGAATTTGCAATAGATGTAGAAAGATTGATAATCTTAATTGAAATGAATAGGAGAAATATACTAACCTTGAAATATTGCAGATTTGAAGAATGCTATTTTCTGAAGCTTGTGTTGAGTTTCTGAAAAATCTGAGACCAGATCTGGAATAGAAAAACAGAGATGAACAAAACCCAGAAATCTTTTTTTGTTCTGACATAGTTCTGATTTGTACCCTCAAGTCAATGTCACCATTGACCTAGAATTTCTGATTCTAACCTAGGGCAGAATCAACCTAAAAAGTCTCAGACTGAAATTCTATTTTTGGATCCCAAAATTTTGCCGAAAAGGGTATCTGAATCTCTATCCCGATCAGTTGTTCTAAACCTGTACCCGCAAGAAAAATGGTTTATTTTTTGGTGGGAGGGGTTTTCCTTGGTCAAACCCCAGTTTTGGAATTAACCTTATAATCAAATTGAAATTGCATAAGTGAACAAAGTAAATAAACAAATTCATCTTTCTTGTATAGAAGCCCTTGTGGTGGATTCAAATCCTTGGATGCACAAGTATGTATGCACCTAATGGGTGTAGAATGTAGGATGCCTCGAATCAATTACATGTAGATCTTCAACACCAATCTTGAATGGATCTTGGAATAGGAAGAATCTTGGAGGAATGTGGATGGAGAAATCTTCAACAAGAGAGCTCCATAGAGCTTTTAATCCTTCAATTGCTACCAATGGATCTCCTTGATGAATTGGATGCTTGAATGCGTGAATGCTTGAGAGTAGATGCTTGCTTCAAATCTTGCTCCTTAGCTTTCACTCTTCAAGTCTTGAGCTCTTGCAATTATCAAGCCTTAGATTGTTCTTGCTTGTGGTTAGAGAAAATGAGAGGAGAAAGCTTCCTTTTGTATGAAACTAGGGCACAATCCTCTCGAGAGGCCAACATAGGAGAATTAAATTATAATTGGACCCATGCCCCTAGAAGAGGACCTATATTAAATATAGTTTAAGATTTTTTGTTCCAAAGAGCGAAACAGCCGAACCGGAAGCGAGAATTAACTTTTTCCAAAGACCGACATCCAGAAATCCTGAAATTCTAAAATTTGAATCCCAGGCCTAGAAAAGCTCAATTGTGACCTAGGTCAAGGTTGAGCTTGACCTTGACCTAGGTCAATGTCAAGGTTGACCTTGACCCTGAGGCCAAAGTCCTAGTTTTTCAGTCTGGGGTGCCAGAAATAGGTTGGAAAAAGTGGAAATGGGGCAGAACAGGGGGATAAAACCATATCAAAGTCAGGAACCCGTTCAAGGTGCTTGACATGACCCCAAACCACTTACTCAAAAGGCTAAACCAGTCTACCATGGAAGTGCTTCCATTTTCCGACTATACACTCCTAACAGGGTAAGATCATCAGAAGTGATCACAATTTGTAGCCTTAACGGACACCTTCCATTATGCATATAGTGAAGCTTTGTGGGTTTCATCCCCACCGCAGTTTTTATCTTCTAATAGGGTTTTCTGCATTATCAATTCTTGTGTCATGTGTAAATGAGTTTCATGAATGTTTCTATGTTTGTTTACATGCATTTACATTTATGATAAGATATTACATGCATAAGGTAGAAAAGCAACAATGGTCGATAATGCAAGCAATAAGTATTAAAGGTTAATTGGTAAAAGTTTTAAGGGTATTGATTCACCCCCTCCCCTCTTAGTACACACCCTTCCATTATTCCAACAGGGGTGCCCATACCGCCACATCATGTTTCTCATAACTTTGGCACCATAAAATTCAATCAACGTTGTCCTTATGTACCTACAAACTATGGCGAGCCATTTTTTCATCGTTTATAAAATTTTTGGTAATAATGAAATCCACAAAAGGTAAGAGAGTAAGTGGACTAAATTGATGACATGTAGATGGACAAGTAAATGCAACTCCATTATATTTGGTGCTCAAAGACCACTTAAAATGCTATTAAAATTATAGGAGATGCTTCACAAATATCTTATCTTCTCAAAATAGTCACATTATTTGGTCTATGATCAATTATCAAGATTGTAGATGAAATTTGGAACAATGTCAGGTCCTAAACATGGTTCAAGAACCACAAAAAACTACTAACAACTATTACATTTTCCATTTTATGAGTGAGATTCAACCTTTTCATGTTAGCACTTGGTGTTGGTGATTGAACATCTTTTAGGAGCCATAGGTGTTTCTAGAACCACCCTAATGTTTTTTCTTTTTCACATGAAGAGGATTTCACCTACCTACCAATGCTTTTGAAGATATCATCATGTAGTTGTTTACAAGATTATAACCTTTTTTGAACGCACTCTTCATAATATTTGCAATTACCACCTGTGGTGCTCTATTAAAAGTCACCTTAAAAACCAGTTCTTTTCCATTAGACCTAAACATTAAGCTCCATAGTATGGAAATTCTATAAAAATTCTCCTAGAGAATGAAACCATTAAACACCCAACACCATGTTAGTTTCTCCTATACCAACAACACAAAAATCATTAGCTACCTTGTGGTCCTCAAGACTAAGATTAAGCTACCAAATTATCCTAGTGCAATGAATGGAAAATCCATTGGAAACAATGACATTTAAATATTAAAACTCTTTTATTTTTAGTCCTCTCTTAACAACCAAACCTTCATCAATAAAGTTGTGGATAACATTGCTATCAATAAGCATCAAGTTTCTTTGACCAACTAGAACTCCTGTCACCCTAAAGGGATGATACCCGGGTTTTCCTAAAAGAGCTACATATGTGCCTCCACTCATTTCTTCATTTTATTCCTCCTCAATTACATTGTCTTATGGAATTATAAATTCTTTAGGCTCATATGATTTCAAGGGTTCTTATTTGACACTACATGAATGTAGTGTACTTGTCCCTTGCCAAGGCGCCTATGATTTTGCGTTCATCGTTATCTGCAAAAAAATAGAGTTTATTCCTCTTGAGATTATTCATAGTTTCCTCATCTATCTTCTTTATAGTCACTAGAGGTGTGGTCTTCTAATGGGGTACATGGTATCCCTTTTTGTACAAGGCTTCCCTTGATTTGTTTGAAAACCGCATCTTTGAAAAATATTTATGTTTTGGTACTATAACTTCTAAGCCTAAAGCCTCTTTGATAACATCTTGTAAATATGAAGGACTAAAGTATTTTATCAAAACTCTTAAGGTGTTCTGATAGTCCTATAAAAAAACACAATGAGCCTCATCTAAAAAATGTTTGGAACCATCATCGACAACTTATGGAATTTAGTTACATATCTCTGCATATTGATTTATTGTTTAAGCTATGCTAGCTCCCTAAAGTGAACCTTAAAATCATTTTGATCAAATCTCTCAATTGACCTCTTACAAAAATTATAATAGGTGGTGACAAAATTGTGGCTTTGTGTAACTAATCCATGATACCAACATTCATACATAATATATTCCAGGTGCAAAGTGAAAAACTTGATAGATTCATCTTTAGACATAGGATTGAGAAATAGGTATATGTCTAATTTTTTTATTCACACACAAGTAGTGCCCTTGTCAAATCCATCAAAAGTGGAATGGTGAACTTGCGACGGGGGCAGATGTTATGTGTTTTTGGCTTTTTTTTTCAATTATAACCCGACAACATCGCAATTGCGACGTTAACGGGATATAAGGCAAAAAAAAGAGAAAATGTTGTCATTTCTATTTTCAATTACGCTGAGAGGGAGCAAGGGAGCTTTGGTGTGCCTCTTTCCTGCGGAACAGTAGTGCTTACCATTCTCAGCCAATGCCTTTTTCCGGTCAGAAGGTCAGCCAAAATGACCAATGCCTTGCAGGGGTGGGTGGGAGGACTGCCAGGGGGTCATTCTTTAGAGGAAAGAAGAGGAATGCCCATATCTGGTGCGCCTTCCTTCCGGTGAATGGGGCAGTTCATAAGCAATTGTGGTACCAAATAAACTCGGCATGGACAACATATTTTCAGGTTCACTGTCGGTTACCTCCGAGTTGGGGTTTATCAAAGGTATGTTCCCCTTATATCAACCCATCTTATCCGCATTAACATTTTTCAAAACAAAAGAAACAAAGAAAAATGTTACATTTCCCTCACCGAGATGTGGAACCATCTATCGGTTCATAGGGAATACAAATTTTTGAGTGCTGACAGTCGGCTAGGGCACACTATGAGACCTCTGTTCTCCTGTACTTCTTCATTTGATCTTCATTTGGAATTGTAAGTGTAAAATATGCACCAGAAGGATGCATTTTGGGTTTTGGAAGGCATATTGCAGGTTTGGGAACATGCTTGCAATT
>MU225574.1:437824-455959 GCA_018584345.1 Thuja plicata | reverse complement strand
AGATTTGTGTGCTTGTCTGAGTTTGATACGCAGATCTGCGTATCAAACTCAGACAAGCACACAAATCTGTAGGTAAACGAAGCTTTCTTAGTCAGTTTGATTTTTCTTGAGGCTGTGAATATACAGTGCAATGAAAATGCTTTGTTCAAATCATTTTCATAAAACGATAATATATAAAAAAAATTTAAAAAAAATGGCATAGGCTGTCGAAATTTCGACACAAGGAACTCAGCATATCGACGCCGATGCTATACAATCAACGACATGATCAACCATTGTTCATCGCACTTGCGACACACGACACTACACATATCAACGCCGATGCTATACAATCGACAACATAATCAACCATTGTGTGTCGCCATTTCGACACATGACACTAAGCTTTTCGACGCAGATGCTATAGTCTCGAGGCCTTCATCGGGCAGAGTTTGTCGACATTTAGACTGATGTTGGTCGCCTCGGTGGAAAGAAGGGTCCAGGTTGGACCAAACATTTCAACGCATCTTCCGTCGATAAATCCACCCTATTAGTGTTGAAATACTGACGACGGTTTAGTGTGACGTAAAATCGACGCAAAAAAGACCGACGACAGTAGTCATCATTTTATAGACCAATTGCTGTCTAAATTGTGACAAATCATCGTCGAAAATAGGGCTAAAATTTACCAATGCCCCTTTTCACCTAGAGGAGCATTTGCACTACATTACTTCTCATAGAACGCCAAGTTGCCAACCACGAATGAGTAATGAATGACATGTTCATTGTATCTTTTCTGAACACTCTTCTAATAAGTTTTGAGATATTCAAGAGAATGTATGTGTTGTCTATTAAGCATTAAACATCTCAATTTATTTTAGTTTTCAAATTCTCTATGAGGATTCTCAACAAGAATTTCATTGATAGAAATTCATAGGATTTTGTAGCTCCTAGAGCATGATTGTTTCAATTCCATACAAGAGGTTGTACAAAGTGGTTCAACAAGCCTATGCAACACATACAAAAGATGAGTGTGCAAATCATTTCCATGTTTGTTAATAGTTTCTAAAGGATTTTCTTGATCATCTTATTAGATGCTTTTTCTTGATCATTTGATTGAGGATAATATGGTGTTGAGAAGTAATTTTGGATGCAAAACCTTTTGAGGAACTTCTTCACTTATTTGTTCTTAAATGACATGCACCAAATTACCAAAAATCAATGTGGAAGGAAGACTAAATCGAGAGATGATGTTAATTAGAAGAAAACGATAATCTAGCAAGGTATTGAATATTGCTCCAAACATTGTACAAACATTCTTGTTGGTGGTTTAATACATACTTGATTGCCATATGACCATATAATATATGGTGAGTTGTAAATTTTGAAGTTCATAGAGTCTCCAAAATAATCTCATTGGCGAGTAAGAAAAAATTATTTTGAGATACGTGAGTGGCATTAGAAATCATTAAATTTTATAATCAAGCTTGGACAAGTTCAAACTAATAGTATACACATGCATTGATTGTGCAAGTAACATTTATGATAGGAAGAGTACATCTAATTATGTATTTCATTTTGAAATAGTGCAATATCATGACATCTAAAAAATAATCCATTGTCACTCTTTCATTGGCATAAGTATAGTATGTACTAACAATAGGAGTAACATGTTAGGCAATTTGAATGAGAAGAGTGTTAATAGCTTGTTGAGACACAAACATGAAAAGGAAATGAAAAAAAAATGTGACAACAATTCTTATATTTCACAAGTGGAGTAAGCATATCAACACCAAATACCATTTCAATGAGTTAATCAACAATGAAGAAATTTATTTGGAACATTATAGGCTTGTATGCAGATAACTTCATCATGCCATTGAGAAAAACACGTTTTGAATATTTTACGAGATTGTTTGGTTATCTTAAATGGTAGTAGTTGTAATTAATGGGGAGTATTGGAATCGTTAATACCAACTGCCACAATAATGTTCATTGTCCATCTCATAAGACAAGGCACCACTACTTCATTTAGTATATGAAGTATATTATTGATTGTCTTATCCTTATTTGCTTTTACCCTCCTTTCTTAAACTCTATTATTCATATATTTATTATTTGTAAGTCCATACACGCCCAATAGTTCAAAGATTTTTATTTTTGAAATGATTTATGTTTTTATATACATTATTGTTATTTTGTGTGCTTAGGATATAGTAGAGAAAAGAAAACTCTACTTTTTCTATTTAGAACAAAAAATGTATTTTTTCAAAAATAATATATTCTATTTTTCTCTATTTTACTTGGATCTAATTTCTATTAACTTTGTTTTAATTTATATTATAATGTGTATTTTTTATTGTAATAGAAAGAGCTGAAATTCTATATGAACAAAATTAATTTTTTTCCCCTTCAATTTCACATCTATTTGAGGCAAGACTTAATTTGATGGACCAAGGCAAAAACACCTGCATGAATAAGCATAGATCAAATATTTACATCATGATGTTTATACTAAAATGCATTTAAAACATGCGACTTATGAAAAAGTGTGACTAAACATGTCTCAACACTAGTACTCCATGTTTTTTTCTTTAAAATGCACCATTGACCAAATTTCACAAACCAGAAAACTTAACAGATTTTTGGGAAATTTTCAGCATATGTTCTTCATGATCTGCATATTACTCTGATTCTAGACCCCTGGAAAATTAATTCCTTCAAATATCATATAGAGCCAAAAATAGATTATAGACTATAAAATATTATTAATTAATTATTATTAATTTAAATTTAATGAGAAGAACTAAAAGAGTAAACGAGATATTAACATGTGATATCTAGATGAGCTAAGCTTATAATGGATTGCTTGCCAATCTGGATTTTAGCCATTACTGAGTCACTAAGAACTATCAGTCTGTTCATCCTCAAACAGGCCGAGTGGAGGACAGCGCAGCGGTAATATTACTGCTAGCGCGCCAGACGTGCTACGTGCCCTTCACACAAGGGCTACGTTTAAAACATGCAAGGTGGCCGAAATATTTTATTGTTATCAGATTGAAAACGAAAAACATAATCCTTACAGAGAGTTGCACAGGGAATACTCATTGGCATAACGTTTGAGGAGGAAAACAGAGATTTGTACGACATGGAAGAAGAAAGCAAAAAAATGCTTCACGACCAAGAAGCTCCCATCACCTTTGACATTGGAATAGCACTTTCAAAGAAGAAGAATGAAGAGGCAAAACACCCACATGACGCCATTGAACGTCTCATGGAAGAGTTCAGGAAACGAGGCCTTCTGTTGAAAATGGTTCATGGCAGCTTTTCAGATATGACCTTCATTGAGGTTTGAACTTAATTTTTACTGAAATTTCCTTATTATTATTATATGTTACCCATAAATTACAGTTCCCGTATTTCTAATATGGAGATTTAGTCTTGAGTGGTATCATGAACAGTTTTTAAATCAATATTTGGATTTATTGCAATATTTTTAGGGGATGTATGCTTGGAATCCCCTCGAATGAATGGATGAATGATTTTACTGATGATGTTTACGAGACCAAACAGTCTAAGGGACCACCATATCATAGTTGAATGCTAACTCAAGATTTTTTTTTTCAAGTCGGACCTCCTGCTTGAATCTTGACAATCAAACTCAAACTAGCCGTCTGGTTGATTTTATCCTCCATGTTGTTTGCCCTTGAACTGATTTTGTACTGAGCCCGGATGTCATATACGCGGTGCACTCTATGATAAAATGTCATTCAGTCTTAATCCAGTCTCAATCGCACCCGACACACAAAACTTGCAAATCCTCTCTTCCCATTCCTCTTTTTTCCATTTACCTGTCTCACCAGGTGAGAACAGGTGAGAACCCGTCTTCAACCGAACTATTAACAATCTAGTTTTTCCTTAAATAGCTGAAAGCTGCCTCAGATATGTCTTATCACAAGATATGTCTTATCACAAGCTGCCCCACATATGTCTTCTCACCATGTTTCCAGGTTGGGTTGAACACTTGATGTAATGAGCATTTTTCCTACCTATGTTATTATGTAATGAACATTTTTCATAGGTCCACATGACAGTTCCTAGGAATTAACTCAATTTCACTAATCAAAATACTTTGGTCACAATTTGAATGCACGCCATAATCATTGCGCATGGACAACCCGCCTCATCAAACCATTTTTTGCAATTCAATTTTTGTTTAATGCAAAGTGATCATGAACGTTCCCAACTTGTCAGTATATTTACATACTTTAAATACTTGTCCTTTGTCCTTGTTCCTGTCTTTCTTAAGGCATCACACTCTTGTGAGTATATTTACATGTCTTTCTTAAGGCATCACACTCTTGTGAGTATATTTACATACTTTAAATACTTGTCCTTGTTCCTGTGAAAGGCATGACATTCTAAAATGAAATGTAAAATGTTTTTCTGTTTTTACTTTTGGGAGAGTGCAAAAACACACAGTGTGTTTTTTAGATTCTTTTGGCCTTTTTTAACGATTGGTTTTTCTGTTTCCACACTTTTGGAAATGCAGAAAAAATATACTTTTTCTTCGTAAGTTTCTTTTAGATTGTTGTGGTTTTTTCTTAACAACAGATTCTACAGCAGAGTTGATGGGAGCTAGTGAGTTAGTTTTTAACTAAGCTCTCCATGGACTATTAGTCCCCATGTACTTATAATGATCACAGGGAGGATTAAATTCATTGATATAATTTTTTCTCCCTTTCTTCCTTAAATACACTACCTAGTAAAACTTATTTATAACAAAAGCCTTTTATAGAACGTATGCATGAAGTGTGGGTTACACCTAAATGTCCTTTTTACATCAAACTGGATAAATTGAATACACTTTCAAATCATATAAGCTTGGGTCATGTACACAATGTACTTTTAAGATCAGACCAATTAGTATACTTTTTATAATGATCACAGGGAGGATTGAATTCATTGATATAATTTTTTTTCTTCTTCCTTAAATACACTTGTTAAAACTTATGAATAACAAAAGCCTTCAATCTTTTTCAACCTGGGTTCAAGTCTTTATAGAACTTATGTATGTGTGGGTTACACCTAAATGTCCTTTTTATATCAACCTGGATACATTGAATACACTTTCAAAACATATAAGCCTGGATCACACTCAATGTACTTTTAAGATCAGACCAAATAGTTGAACAGCACAAGCTGCAGAGCCATTACGGAGAGCGTTGAGTGAGTTCCCCTACACGAGTTTTTTGAGTTATTTAAGATAATTCTACATAAATCCGAGTAATTCCTTAAATGTATCCTATAACCATTATCCCACAACCTGCAGTTAAATCTTGGGCACGTTCTTAGAGTGCAGGCCACTAAATGATCAACTTTGGCAATGATTTTGGATTTAGCAAGGAAGTTTATTAATTTTGGCGGTTTGTAGTGCATAGAAATTCAGCTTAGAGTGCCAATGTTGAACTGTCATTGCACCACGATACCTTTAGTTTTCGCAGAAGTTATACAAGAAGCAAGGAAGTTTCTTTGTTTTTTTTTCAGTTTGTTGTGCATTGTAATTGAGGTTACCACGCATCTATTAAAATCACTGTTTGACTCAGGTTTTTCTGTTTGTGCATTAAAATTCAGGTTACAGCGCCAATTGAGGTTCTTGGTAGGACTGCTGAAGAACTGCAATTGAAAAAAAATACTTACATCGGTCAGTTGCCCAAGATAATTATTTATTTACGAAGCATTGAATTTCAGGAGTTTAGGGTTTTCTTTTGTATGGGATGAAAAAATTCAAAATATAATGGAGAGCCTTTACTTTATGACAATTCTCTAGATGATTAGAAGAGGGTAAAATAGTCTCATATGCTATATGGTTTTTATAGACACTATTCTTTTTCTTTTCTGAAAGTTGGTTAATTTTAAAACATTTATATGGAATCAGCTGTGTTATATCTGGTTTTCACATATACGTTTTCAAGAACGATTTCGTGAAAGTAGTCTGATCAAAATATATAATTGGTATCTTTCACCCCAAAAAAAATAAATTAAAATTGAAGGTGTAGATTCCCCTGCTGATATTTTATCTGAAAAACAATCCTATGTTTTTAATCAAATATGTGTAAATTAAAATTTACGAGTATTAAAAATGAATTCTACGTTTTTCCTAAACAATCATCTTATAATGGCATATGTTCCTTAAGTTTTCTCAAGTGGAAATATTTCCTGGATTTCTATATCACCCTCAATTTCCTGTTGTACGGTGCAATTTACTTTCTAATTAATTATTGATTTTCCTTGTGACATTGGAATGATTTTTGAATCAGGCATCGATATCCAGTTTGATTGGGAAAGAAGAGATGCATTTGTGCGGCAACCAAATGGGACCCTGTTCAGCTGGTCCGAACGTTATCAGTGTCTGACTCATTTAATTTATAGTGTGGTATGTTGCTCTGGCAAATAGCCATTTTTTTAGAAAACGTGTAAATATGACTTGAAAGGCAGTATGTTTGGTAAAGGTAGAAATTCCTTTGAGGCATTATCTGCAATATAATTTAAAAAACTTCAATTATGCAATCTTTTTAAATATTTTGTATAAACAAAACCTACATCAAATGAGATCGACAAATGAAATGTTTTTCTATTTCCACAACCCATTTTTTTGGGTTATCACATTGTAAAGTGTTAAATTAACTTATAATTTTTAATGTATCATTTACGTGTCTATATTGCTTTTGAAGTAATGAAAATCTCCTCTAATAACTTAGAAAATTGTGTTAAATATATGTGTTTGTCTTTTATTAATATCATATCCAACCGTATCCATATTGGAGGTCTTAAAAAATGACCTCATTTGTATCTGACACTGTATCTGTATTTGTATCCATATCCGTGTCCATACAACTCTGTCTAAAATTAAAGTCTTTGGTAGCCATCATATTTATTCACTATGAACAGCTACTCAACTAATTCCTTTGCATTCTTGTCATTGATTATTAGACCCTATAATGAAACTTTAGTCCTTGTTTTGTATCAGCTGATAGGATTAAAATTTTAACATATTTGTTTCTAAACTTCTTGTGATTTATGCATATTGCTTTCATGGGGAAAAATGCGTTAGTTTGCATTTCATTATCGTGGTTTAATTTGTGTTAACATAAATTCTAAGAGCGAGCTTCTGTTCTTTTAAGATTGCTATTGCTTTCACACATCCTTTCTTCTTCATTGAAAGTTAAAACACAAAATGCAGATTAAAAATATCTTCAAAAGCAACAAATAGTATGGGTGGTAAAAAATTTCATTGGATGCCTATGTAGGGAGGTAATAAACGATGCCCACATAGGGAGACAATAGACTATGCCCATGTTGAAGACAACAGACTGAAGTTTCTCATTAAAATCAATATCTACTATATTACAGTAATTTTCTTTTGTTGTGTGAGTGAACAGGAAACAGAGTCCCTTGTCCCATGGTATCTTGATCTTATCTGTTATTTCGTGCAGGTTAATGAGTCCAATGTACACGTAATTTTAACAATTGTTGAAGAATCTCGGGACATTGAATGGAAATCTGAGGAGCCTTTGATTGAAAGATTGCAAACTGAGGGCATTGTCAAAGAAGTATTTGCCCTACATGGTTTGTGATTCTCAAATAGTTTGTTGACTATTTCTAATGGATGATTTTATTTGGGTTTCAGTGACCAGTCGATACTAAATCTGTTTTCCGCTTATAATATATATAGATGAAAATCAGAGGAATGAGCTTTTGCATAAATGGGCATACAATTGGATGGACTTGACCTCACAGCCAATAGATGCAATTTACTCATACTTTGGAGCTAAGGTGAGACTAACACTTCACCACATTTTTTCTTTGATGTTGCATTTTATAGTGTACATCTTTTTTTGACATCTAGGATGCCCACAAAATCCTTATTTTTTTAAACATATTCTTTAACTATATGCATTCAAGCTCGGTCAAGATACGATTTTGTGGAAAACTGAATGTTCTATGATTTGTGAAGATGAGGTATCGGAATTTCAGCATAGAAATTTTCTGAACAACTCGAATAGTTATCCTTGTTGGACACGCCAAAAAAATACATTGACTAGGGATTTAAGTTTCCAAAATTGACAATAGGACCTGTCCATGAAGCCAGTGAGACGGATGAGCTACATTTTTAATGCAGTTCAAATCCGTTTTGGCTCCCATTGGATCTTTTTAAATACTTTTTGTAAACTGGGGCATTATAACTTCGGCCATGGGAGTTTTTAGTGTGTTGAAGTGTAAAGGTATTTAAAGAGGTCATGTCATTGGATTTTTGGGTGTCAAAGCATTGACATTCTCAGAGCCAGAAGTATATTTATGATTGATTGGGGAATTGGGTGGATCACTGCAAAACAGTTAATATTAATATTATGATTCTGAATTATTCATTTGGTGCAATTATATTTAAGATATTTTGCAGGTTGGTCTATCATTGAAGTAACAATCAGTCAGTACACGTCGTTGCAATATCGTCATTTGTATTGGACTTTGTCTTCTTGTTATCTATGTATAAGTGAGATTAAAACATGTAAATGGCTGGAGTAAGATTTGCTTGTTTTCTTTCAGGTAGCTACGTATTTTTCCTTCTTAGGCATGTACACCAAATGGCTACTATTTCCATCTGTGTTGGGAATTTTTTTCCATTCTGTAAATTTTGGGTTAGTCACATTTGCTTTTGCAATTTTATCTGAGTTTGCACTAAATAATGTCTGCATTTACATTTCAATCTTGTGATATAATGCCTCTATCGATATCCTAGTTCTTCAAAATTTTTTACCTTCCATTATTTCCAGGTCTTGGAGGGTGGTTGTACTCTCCATCTTTTCCACGATAGTTATATCATGGAGTGTTTTATTTTTACAATTTTGGAGGCGCAAGAATGCTGAACTCTTGCTCAGGTTGTTGTCCTATCTTTATCAATTGAAGTCAAGTATTTATGTATGAATGCACAGCCACTGCTGTGGGAAGGATGTATAAATGTAAATCTTCCCCCTCCTCAAAAGATTTTAATAGTTGGTTTGCATGGGACAGATGGAATGCCAGTCAATCAGGAAATGTGGAACCAGGATCTAGATCCTATGCATCTGAGCAGCGTGCTTTGAGTCAGCTTACCTCTGGTGGAGTGATTATAGGACCAAATAATATGCTTCCAAATGAGCAGCGCAGTACCCTACAGAGACATGAATGGCGTGAAAATTTCAAAAGTTTGAGGAACAATGTAATTGTTGTTGCAGGAATTCTTTGCCTCCAGTTACCATTTGAATTGGCATATGCTCACTTCAACCACATTATTCATTCACAAATTTGGAAGTAAGAAATTTCTCTCTTTGTTCTATATCTTTTACATATCAAATATGGATGTAACCCTATGTGAATGAATCTTCTTATTTTGTATCTAAAATGAACTATAGGAACAATGCTAAAACTTTGTATATGAAGGCTTTATTAATGTTTGAGAGCCATTTAAATCATCAAAAGAAGCTTAAAATAAACCTTTTTGATATTTTTTATTTAAAAAATTAATTTAGGACAAATAGACTATTTTCATAAATTAAAATTATCTAATTTATAAATTGATTATTTTTGCCAGCAAATTTTAGAAACTGCCAATAGTCCAGATGACGTGTTATGACGTAAGAATAGCCTTAATGTTGAGTGTTGGTCAAATTATTATAGGTCTTTCCTGATAATATATGTATATATTAGTATTAAGATTTTCAAAACACGATAACTTGATGTCAGATTAAATGAAATCTACATTTCTGGTCTGACTATGCACATTCTAGTAATGGGAATGCTCTTACATCAAAACAATAGGGAACCATTTAAAAGAAAATAAATTGAATGTGTGTTATACTTTTGTTTTCCCATTCAACAACATCTTCATTTACATTGGCAACTTGTGCATTACCCTCAAGCCTCCTATTTGTCCTCCCTTGTTGTTCGGGACACTCATATGCTAGATGTCCTTCTCCACACTCGAAATAGATTCTATGAAAGCCTCCTCTTCTAGGTCCTCATCCAAATCTTCCTCTTCCTCTTTGATCATCGTTATTTTGGTCACAAGGACAATAGACTTTAGCTCCCTTCTTGTTTTGACTATTGCTAAATTCTTTAGTCTTCTTTTGATCTCCATATGATCAGCCACTAGTATTTTCTCCGTGACCTCTTTGCTTGCTTTCAAATCCTTTATTCAGCTTTTCTTCTACCTTCAAGAAAATCTGATAAGAATCCTCAATAGTAATCACTCGGACTAAACTCAGCTCCTCTTGAGTACTTGCTTCAGCCCATTAATGTGACGAGATACCTTCTCCTTGTTGGTCTCAGAATGGCCTAATCTGATCAAGACCTAATAGAACTCTTCTATGTACTTGCTGACAGATTTTCTGGCTTGCTTCAATCCTTGCATTTTCTTCAGAAACTCTAGCTCGTAATCAACAGGGATGAACTGCCTCTTTAACTTGTCCACCATCTAGTTTCTATTTCTCTCTGACTGAACTTCTCTCCACCAAATATTGGCATGACCTTTCAGCTTCGTGTTTGTAAACTTGATTGTCTCATGATCTTCCACTTCTTCATACTCAAGGTACTCCTCCATACCATTGATTCAATCGATCAACTCTTTTGAATTAAGATTTTCACAAAATGTGAAAACTTCAATCATTGGTCTTTTTCCAATCTTGGAAATGGCCCTAAATAATCTATTCTCTTCAGGATCTCTTACTGAATCTTGTTCTTCTTCAAACTGTCTTTCTTCATCAGCTTCATCTTCACTCTCATCTCTTCTTTTTCGCTCCACTCCTCTTTCCAACTCCTCTTATAATGCCTTGAACTTGTTTCTGGAGAGCTCTAAAACCCTCTTTTGTCACAACATTTCTTCCATCACAATTTTTTCATGGAGGCATCTTGACCACAAACCTGCAACCACAAGTCCTTTAACAAACTACCTCATATCAATGCTTTGCCTTCACACCTGAGAACTCCTGCTCTAATGCCATAGATGAACGACTACTCCCCTTACACGCCCAATGTAATGTCCCTTTTGGGGATGTTCATAAATTTTGCCCTAAAACCAAAATTCCAATTAAAATAAGAAATATAGTACATTTAAGAATATAAAAATTACCAATTGAAATGCCCTTTATAAGAGAAATCCTAGTCTAGATCCTGAACACAATATTAGTCACTGGAAATTGACATTAAATCATAAGCCATGATAACATATATCTTACTAATCGTTGGTTAACGCCATGATATCCATAAACATCATTCATATTGAAATCCAAATAAGAAATAGCCATTTCAAAGTAGATTCCTACAATAGTCTTAATAGGAATTCATTGAAATGTTTTGAAACCTTAGTCTTAAGGTTGGTCCCCCTTGTACTGCTCGAGCATGGAAGGTGGGTCACCCTTCCATCCCTTAGTTCACTGTGGAGGCTGGTCGTCCTCCTTGATCAAGACCAAGAGCATGGGAGGTCAGTCTTCCATTCCACCTCCTAGGCCATAAGCATGGAAGGCTGGTCATCCATTCCATCTTGGGGTGGCGTACTCGATAAGAGCACGAAGGCCGGTCTTCCTTCACCTCTCATGAACTTGAAGACTGGCTGTCCTTATTATTTGGAATCCGTTTCTCTAAATTCATAATAGACTATTATATAAATCTTCCATTACATGTTTACAATAAAAAGAAGCAATTAGATTGCTCACTATAATTCTTCTTAATTATCAGATTTATCTCTTAATTTGAATTGCTGCTAATATCAATTCCAGTTCTGATTTCAATTCTTTTTCTTCTTATTTTCCTTGACCATTCGATGCCTTCTCCTAGAATAGATCCACCCTATTTATATTACTCAAATTGGGATGAAGAATCACAAATTTGCAACTCTTTACAAGGGATACAACTCTATAGATTACTCACAAAGATCAATAATATCTGCAAGTATCACTATTGCATGAACACACATATATTGGTCTAATTCTTCTTATTTATCAGATTTATCTCTTAATTTGAATTGCTGCTAATATCAATTGTAGTTCTGATTTCAATTCTTTTTCTGCTTATTTTCCTTGACCATTTGATGCCTTGTCCTAGAGTAGATCCGCCCTATTTATAATGCTCAAATTGGGATGAAGTGAAGAGACACAAATTTGCAACTCTTTACAGGGGATACAACTCATTCAAGAGAAGCATACCTCCTTGATTAATCATTCCTTTTCAAAAACCAATTGATGCCATTTTAATTATGTTTGGGTAAAACACGTATCCATTTTTATTCTTGTCTTCTAGTGTGGCTGATGCAGTTTGTCTTATTTGGCAAAAACTATTAATTTCTTTGTTCCCCTTAAGATTCTAAGGGAGATTTATGAGGGGTGCTGGTTAATCTCTTTCAGATTTTAGGGACATTAGACCCAAACACATGCCCTGATACCACTGATGAAGGGTACTCCTCTTACACACTCAAACACATGCTCTGGTGCCATTGATGAAGGGTACTCTCCTTACACACCCAAACACATGCTTTGATACACTTGTTGAAGGGCTACACAACCCAACAACACAACAATAGAGAAAACACAAAAAATGCAAGAAAGAAAATACTTGCTTTCTATTACTCAAATGAAATGGAAATACAATAATTAGCACTTACAAAACATTAGCATATGGGCTTTTACAAAACCTGCAAGTTGGAGCTACAAGCTACACTTATAACATTATGAAATGAAGAACTCAACTTTGAATCATTGAACAACTAGCCCAAGCCCTCTATTTATACAAGTTTTGTGGTAGGGAAGCCACTGCGGTAATCCAAAACCAAGGGCTGAAACCACTTGGAGAATCCATGCCCCCTTTAGTGCACAACATATGGCCAATAGAAGATTCTTCAACTTCCAAAGTGGGCACCTAAGGAAGAGAGACAACTTCTTAAAGTGGGCATCTAGGATAGAGACTCTTCAATTACTCTTTGTAACTGCCATACATGTGCAAACAAGATTCTTTCACTTCCAAAAGTGGAAGCCTAAGTGGGAAACTCCTCCATTATGCCTTATAATCATCACTAACATGTGTCCAACCTTAAGAATTGCATTCACCATTTGACATAGGCCATAAATAATAATTTTTTTATCCCCTATGTCCACTTGAACACTTTTTAAGGAACGTGGATACACATAATAGGTTGCATTTCATTTTTATTCACCTACCCTTAACAAAATTAAAGAAAAAAACAATATTTTTGGGTGAAACAACATTTCTCTACATCCGATGCTCTTGTATCACATTCCCCTTTTGAGTGTGGTGGGATATAGATGCCTAAGTAGCAAGTGGTATTGATACTTGATGCTAGCATCAACAAGATATTGCTGACTAGGGCATTTGTTTTTAAGGTTGATGCTGATCATTTGAGTAATGCTGCCAAATTGACCATTGCCATTCCCCAGTTTGGTGTTAACATAGCTCTATGTTAGTATTTGAGATAATGAAAAGAAATAATTAAATCACATTATTGGAGCTGATGCAGTCAAGGATGGAGAAACCTCAAGGAGATCAGTCCAATCCTTGCAGCCAACACAACACAATGGAAACAATAAGCCAAGATGGATAGAAATGAGAGATTAGTCTTCTATTATCTCAGAAAATCATTTACAACAGATCTGCAACATGCAGTCTCATATGCCAAGCACACAGGCCTGATTATGATCAGAAAACCCTTACAAAGCCCTAGCCAACTAAAGCCAAATAATCTTATGAAAATCACCTGTCCCTTGGGAACAAGTCCATAATCTTATAAAGCAATCGCAACATCAGGTCGGCCCAGAAAAGATCACATTTCCCAATAATTGAGAAAATGTGTTACAACAAATATGGTCGGGACCCAAATCATCTAGAACAACCTCCAATGAAAGAAATAAGAGATGCGATCATACAATAAATTCGGCCTCAAGCGTATCAATGAGATGGCATGATTGTGTATGGAGATTCCCATCAAAAGATCAAAAAATGATCGGAAAACACGACTGACCGGGAAAATGAAGAACAAGACAGTCAAGCAAAGAATTTGCAAAATCTCACGCGCAATGAATCCAAATGATGTGCGATCATAGGATAAGGTCCAACACAAAGCCACGAACACACTGTAGCGACTGCAACACAAAAGACCAAGCACAGATCGACCGCAAACAGAAACACTAGACTGGTCAAATAGGAAAACAAATATTTTTGGTTGATGCAAGATTGCTAAGATCCCAAGATGCTCCTACATCAGACACCCGGGGTACTTAAAAAGTGAGCCTCTCACTTTGCTGTGGCCAAAGGAAAACCAAAGTGGTCAACCTCAGCCCGAGAAATCCATGAAGAATCCTCCACTGGTCTGTCCTTCCATTTGATAAGATATTCCATATACTGCTTACCTCTTGTACTTCGACCAACTCTACTAGCCAAAATCTTCTCTATCTGATCCATCTGCTTAGGATATTGCTGCCCAACGTCTGAACCTTCACTGCTACTGTTATTTGATTCATGATACTCATACAAATCTGCAACATTGAATACTGGTGATATATCCATGTCTTCCGGTAATTCCACTTCATATGCATTTCCTAAATCAAGTCTCCTCAAGATCTTACAAGGACCAAATTTCTTAATCCTCAACTTGTTATAAGTACCAATAGGAAATCTACCCTTCTGCAATTATACCATAACTTCATCACCTACTTGAAATTCCTTTTGTCTCCTCTTCATGTCTGCTCTCCTCTTATAAACTTGACTCATTTCCTCCAAATAATGTCTGACTCCTTCATGCAATGATCTCATAACCTCATCAAATTCCTCTCCTTTAGCACTCTTCCTAACATCATGACTGATATCCGTTAATTCTACTACTCCCTTAGGATTAAACCCAGTAACCACTTCAAATGGTGTCTTCCCTGTACTACTATTTACTGAATTGTTATAAGCAAACTATGCTTGTGGAAAAACTAAATCCCAATCTCCAGGCTTATCTCCAACTAAACGCCTCAACAAGTTCCCTAAACTCCTATTCACAACCTCTGTCTGTCCATCAATTTGTGGATGAAAAGTAGAACTAAATTTCAAATCAGCTTTCATCTTCTTCCAAAGTGTCCTCCAAAATTAACAAACAAACCTACTATCCCTGTCTGAAACAATGCTCTTAGGTAATCCATATAATCTCATAATCTCCCTGAAAAATAAATCAGCTACATGCACTGCATCTGTAGTCTTCTTACAAGGAATGAAATGTGCCGTCTTAGAAAATTTGTCTACAACCACAAAGATTGAGTCATAGCCTCTCTGTGTTCTAGGTAAACCAAGTACAAAATCCATACTAATCTCCTCCCAAGGTCTGATCGGTACTGTCAAAGGCGTATACAACCCCACATTCTGACTACTATCTTTTGCAACTTGACATACCTTACAACTCTGTACAAAATTCCTCACATTCTTATGAACTTGTGGCCAAAAGTAATTTTCACTTACCGAAGCTAATGTCTTATCAATGCCAAAATGTCTTGCTAAACCTCCACTATGTTTCTCCTTAATCAAATTATCTCTCATGAAACTCCTAGGTATACATAATTGACTACCTCCGAATAACATTCCTTTCTGAATGAAATAATCCAACCACTTACTTCTGTCTGCAACAATTGGTTCCTTACAAGCCTTCCAAGGTTCGCTGAAATATGGATCTTCCTCATACAATACCTTCAATTCATCACCTTCTCTGATTCTAATATGATGATATCCACTCTTCAAGTCTATCTTGGTGAAATACTTAGCTCCACTCAAACAATCCATCAAATCATCCATCCTTGGTAAAGGAAACCGACACTTAAACTTAATTGTAATCTGGTTAATAGCTCTTGAATCAGTACACATACTCCATTGTCCATCTTTCTTAGGTGCTAACACTGTAGGCACTGCACATGGACTCAAACTTTCTCTGATCAACCCTGCTTGCACTTGCCTCTTGAGTTCTTCATTCTCTACCTGTGTCATCCTATATGCTTCTTTATTAGGCAGACTAGCCCCTGGTATCAAATCCATGCAATGACTAATACTTCTTACCGGTGGTAATCCATCAGGTACAGTATCTGACATGATGTCAACATATTCATTCAACAATCCTGTGATTTCTTTAGGATGTTCTTCTACCAAGACATTCTTCTTAGACTCCTTAGGTACTAAAGCAAAACACACATTATTATGCTTCATGCCATCCAAAAACTTCCTGCCATCCACTAGACAAATTCTTGCACTAGTACATACTTCATTCTTAAGAGGTTCCTCTAAAGGTAACAAATTTTGTTTCATCCCATTAGCAACAATAGTGTAAACATTCTTTCTACCATCATTCATAGCTTGTCTATCATACTTTCATGGTCTACCCAACAAGATATGACACACATCCATAGGCATAATATCACACAAAACCTCATCATAATACTTCCCAATCTTGAATTTGACTACGCATTGTTCACTTACCAGTACCTTGTGTTCATCTTGTATCCATGCAATCTGATAGGGTTTAGGATGCTTCAAGCTCTGCAACTTCAGTTTGTCAACCATCTCCTCGGAAGCAAGATTATCAAAACTGCCACTGAGTATGACAACATTACACACCTTGTTCTGAACCTTGCATCTAGTTCTGAACAAATTCTTCCTCTGTATAGACTCCTCTTGTTCTCTATGGTATACGATTCTCCTATCATCAAGGTTGCACCTTCCTTTGCTTGATTGTTGTTCACTGAACCGATGCACTCTTCATCAACAAATGTTGTTCTCCTACTGCTCTTTGCCTTCTTCTCAGAGTTACCTTGCTTGCATTCAAAGGCTTTATGTCCTACCTCACCACATTTGAAACAAGTGCCACTAAACTTCCTCCTTTCACCACTACCTTGTCCTTCATTCCGGTAGGAGCTCCTGTCATTCTTCCTATAACGATCATTGTCCTTAACTTCTGATTGACTTTTTCCCTGATCAACATAAGATCTACCTCTACCTCTTTGGAATCTTCCACTTCTGCCTCTTTTTCTTTGCTCATGCCTTCTGTTCAGCTTCTCTTCAGCCTTCAAGGCCCACTTATAAGCCTCTTCCACACTCCTAATCTGCAACAGACTGATTTCGTCTTGAATAGACATCCTCAAATCATTAAGATACCAAGCAACTTGTTCAACCTCATCATCTATGTGACCCGATCTGATGTTCAACTTGTAGAACTCTTCAGTATAACTTTTAACACTTAGGTCTCTTTGCTTCAAGTTCAGCAACTTCCTAAACAAACTTACTTGTTAGTCCTTAGTCAAAAACTTAGCCTTCAACTTATTCACCATCCTATCCCAAGATTTGATCTTGTCTTTACCCCTTCTCTGCCAATCTGTCTGCAAATGTTCCCACCATAGGGATGCATGTCCTTTTAACTTAGTGCAAGCATACTTTACCTTCTTCTCTTCACTAGTTCTTTAAGCTCAAAATACTTGTCCATCTCGGTGATCCAATCTATCAATTCATCAACATCTAGGTTGCCATGATAATCAGGTGGGTTGAAATGAGGTATCCTATTAAGATTAGTCAAGGCTCTAATGAACCTCTCCTCTTCTTGATTCAACTCCGATTGTGCCTCATTGTTCTCTCCCTCTACTGCTGGTTCCTGATTTTGTTCATCTCCTTCTTCATCACTTGCATCTTCTATATGTTGTCCTCTCCTCTGAGCAGTCTCTACTGCTTCCAATCTGGCATAAATTTGTCTCAACAAATCTAAGACCGCTGGATCTGCATTCCTATCTCCCCCTTGTGAGGTTTTCACACCATCGCCCCATTGCAAATGGGGACCCCCTCTTTTGCAAGCAGTAGGAGCAGTGTTCTTAGGTAGTCCTTGTTGGCGACAGTTTTCGAGCCCCTTGGTCTGGCGAGTAAAGTTTGAGAGTTGGTTTTGGGCAATTTTGGCCTGCTGGGAAGTCAAGTCTGTTTGGTGCATGGGCAAGAGTTGTGTTAAATCTTTCGGGAATATGGGATAAAACCAAAGGATTCGTGATGAAACAAGTCTAAACCCTCTGAGAATCCTTGTTCCAGCTTCAATTCGATCTTAGAAAGTCG
>MU225574.1:402671-434192 GCA_018584345.1 Thuja plicata | reverse complement strand
AATTGCTCCCAAGTTCTACTTGCATTTCATCTTTCCGCTTGTACTTCAAGTTGGGTTGGAAGATAGGTGTTAGTGTGAAAATTCTAAGAATTTCCCTTGAATCATTGCATCTATGGAGGTAACGCCGCTGGTGAGCTTCCATTAGGTTTGATCCCCGTCCATTTGCTAATCTTTCCATTCCATAGGAGTAGTGGTAAAGCAGTGAACAGTTTAGTAGTGAGAGATTGATGAGTAAAGTTGGAAGTGATATAAATTAAGGAGATAGATCCGTTGAGTATACATTGCAAAGCTAGATCCCATCACCATCATAGCAAGAATCCGATGTCCTTGAATGAACAACGTAAGCCCGCCGATGTAATTACCAGCAAATCACATCATTATAACTGAGTTAGGATCCACAGGTGTAAGGAACCTTGGAGTATTTTCTCATGTCCTTCATGAGTAATTACTTTTCAAGAGAGGGTTGAGTGTTTGATATCCAGTATTAAGTGTTCAAGTCCTATATGTTATGTAGTGGTACAAAACTAACATCAACACCCCTCTACCGTTTCTCCCGGCCATCTTCACAATCCTTAGTAGCTGTAGGTCGGATCCTTTCAACCACCACCCCACAAGCAAACCCTAATTGCAAAACCTTGCTCTGATGCCACTTGATGCAGAAACCTCAAGGAGATCAGTCCAATCCTTGTAGCCAACACAACACAACGGAAACAATAGGTCAAGATGGATAGAAATGAGAGATCAACCTTCTATTATTATCAGAAAATCATTTACAACAGAATTGCAACATGCAGTCTCACATGCCAAGCACACTGACCTGCTTATGATCAGAAAACCCTTAGAAAACCTAGCCAACTAAAGCCAAATAATCTTATGAAAATCACATGTCCCTTAGAAACAAGTCCATAAGCTTATAAAGCAATCACAGATTCACAACATCAGGTCGGCCTAGAAAAGATCACATTTTTCCAATAATTGAGAAAACTAGTTACAACAAATAGGTCGGGACCCAAATCATTTGGAACAACCTCCATTGAAATAAATAGGAGATGCAATCATACAATAAAGTCGGCCTCAAATGTATCAATGAGCTGGCGCGATTGCGTACAGAGATTCCCATCGAAAGATCGGAAAATGATCGGAAAACACGACTAACCCGGAAAATGAAGAACAAGACAGTCATGCAAAGAATTTGCAAAATCTCACGGGCAATGAATCCAAATGATGTGCGATCATAGGATAAGGTTCAGCACGAAGCCACAAACACACTATAGCGACTGCAACACAAAAGATCAAGCAAAGATCAACCACATAGTGACTACAACACAAAAGATCAAGCAAAGATTAACCACAAATGGAAACACTAGACTGATCAAACAGGAAAAAAAATATTTTTGGTTGATGCAAGATTGCTAAGTTCCCAAGATGCTCCTGCATCAGGCGCTGTTTGAGGAAGTGAAGAGTTAAAGTCAAACATATTTGCAAAGAAAACCAGATGTAGGTTGATGCAAATGTTAAACAGACATTATGTGTTTACTCAAAACTATCTGAATCTTACATAAATTCTAAGTTTGGAGTGATCATGTTTTGTAGGTACTTCAAAATGCACTTCAAAATATGATTAAGTGAAGGTTTCTCAAATGATGTATGATTTTGAATTTCACAATGGAAATAAAGGTTAGTTTAGAGGGACTTTGTCTATAAGGTGGCAGACCTTGGTGCTTTTTGAATTTGCATAACATGTGCTTTCGAAACTAACTAGTATTTTGTGGCATAATGTCCTATATTGGTTGCTCAATCTATGTTTTATCCCACTTAGTGAGACACATGTCTCCTATGATGTTAAATAATATATATCATATGTGAAACATTTGGTGAGTTTTTGTATGATGTGAGTACTCCCGAGTCAAAATGCTAGACGAGTTAATCGCCCAAAAATTCCCCAACGAGTTTTTGAAAAACTTGCGGCAATTTTTTCCTATAAAACTCACAAGTTAATGCAAAAAATTGTGAATTGTGGATTAAAAATTTATTTTTCCTTGCTTGCAGTAGAAAAAATGCAATTTTCTTGCTGCCCCTCTGCTCCAATGTGGGCATTTTGCCCAAATCCTCATGAGGGGCACTACCCCTCAACCTCATTGCGGTCTCCACTCCCAAATCCCCATTTGTTATTGGAATCTGTCAAATAAAAAACTTGATTAGTGAGGGAGTGACAGGGAATTGGGATATAACTCTTTAGTGTGCCTACTTAGACGTTATTATTGCACAACTTGCCAAAAATATCATTAGATGAGGCAACTTCTACATATAACATGGCTAGTGGAAGTGGCATTTTAACTCAATTAGAGTTGAACTTGTGGTTTGGTCTTTGGTATGTATTAAATTCTAATTTTGATTTATATATGATGGAAATTAGTAATATACTCTTCAAATTCAGTTATATGTGTGTTTTTGAGGAATATTTTTAAACATTCATGTATATAAAATGTTCAATAGAATTGCCAAGTTTTTCTGAAGTCCCAAGTTTTTAAATTTTTTTGGGCTTGCCAAGTAATTGCGGAGTCTGACTTTTTCAACTATGATATAAATGATTGAGCTTTGGGAGCATGCGAGGGAAATCATTTATTTTATTCTTCCATAGCGTTGAAACTTAAAACTTTTAATTCATACTATGAGCTGTTGATAATTATAAATCAGGCTAGCCATATGTGCAGATACTGAGTGTGATTTCACTTCTCTAGTGTTGAAAAATGAAGCAAGCTTGGATGTAAAAATTTTAATTAGTGAAGGGCATTGTTCTAATGTTCAGAATTTGAAAGGAAGTAGAGGTGCGGAATATTCTAATCTATGAGAAGAGGTATCTACAAAAATTAAATTAATCATACAATTACAAAGAAATAAACACAAGGGAAAACCGGATCTGTAGGGAAACCTCAAACTCCAAAGCAACTCAATGTATTATTTAGTAATCAATACTTACAATACACTTTTAGAGTCTAAACCTTTACAAGAGTTTGAGCAACAAAGACCTGTATTAATTCTGGCAACATAAACTTACCTACAAAATACACTATCTAGAGTCTAGACCTTCACAAGCACCCAATAAATAGGAGATGTGACGCATGAAACCATCAAATAAAATCAGGAAAACATGAGTTAAAACTACTCAAAATGTGGACCTAGATCCATTATTAGAAATTCAACACCCAAATCCCAAGATAAGTCCACAAGTTAAAAAATAGCATATTTCTTCTCATCATATTCGATTCACCAAGTTGGGGGCTCTATTTTGGCCCTATAATCTTCATTCAATGATGCCTTATGAAGTGTCGTAACACATGTCATAAGGTTCTTCGCAAGTTTAACTCCTAATTGCTCTTTTATGTATCAGATATATTTACATTTCCAATGTGGGACAAAGTGATAACTTTTGATCCAGAAGGCTGTTTGGGCCTCCCTTTTTAAGTTGTAGTTTGTTTTGCAAGGCAATAGTTGTCTAATCTTTTGGGTTGAATTTTGCTTGCATTTTGCTGATGTATTACTATTCACAGTGCAGTTGTTCATGAATATTATATTAATTTCATATGATTGAAACCATTTGCCTGGGTAATCTGTCAGGTATTTACTATTTGTTGTCTCTCTCTCAGGTATGCGTTAACAGCTTTGTATCTTTTGACTATTCAATATTATATGAAGTTTGGTGGAAACATTGCTGAAAGGCTTGTTAAAACCCAACATCACAAGAACAAAGAGGCTCGAGCAGACTGTTTAGTTTACAAGGTAAAGCACTGTGTCAAACTGATATAACAGATGCGCATTCAATCCAACTAGTTCATAAGTAACGTTTAGTTTAAACTTCCACAATATATGTTGCAGGTTTTTGGCCTGTATTTCATGCAATATTACATTGGCTTGTTCTATCATGCATTTTTTCATCATGATATCAAACTTCTCAGAACATTTTTGATTCAACGACTGGTTGTATCTCAGGTAAGTGTATTTCTTTTCTGCTCTATTCCCTTGCATCTAGTTATATTATTATACAGATAGAATACTGGGCGATTTTGATGGATTGAATTCTTCCAGGTGTTGAGCAATGTCTTAGAGAACCTAGGTCCTTATGTAAAATACTGCTATACAAAATACTTTGCTATCAAGTAAGTTAATTTCTTTGTTGTACAGAAAACAAATTCACAGAATGTCAGTATTTATTTTTCTGTCGATAAGGATTACAGTAAAGGATCATATTATTGGTATTGTGCAGGAGGGAACATAAGGGACAAATACATCAGCATACATCAAGAATAGAGAAGGAATACATGAAGCCTTCATATACAGCGAGTGTAGGAGAGGGGATGGAAGATGGGCTTTTTGATGGTAAATTGTCAGTTTGATGTCTCTTTAATGTTTGCTTAATAAGATACATATAAATTACTACATGAACATTTTATACTGGTTTTTGGAACTACCCAGATTTTCTGGAGTTGGCATTGCAGTTTGGTATGGTTACCATGTTTGCTTGTGCGTTTCCTTTGGTTTTTGTCTTTGCAGCTGTGGTAAGTGTTTTCTGAATGATTTTCTAATTAGAATAGGAAGAAAAATAAAAGAAAATTTGGATTAGTGCCAAAGCCTTACTGAGAAAATCAAGTCAATTGATATCCTTTATTGCAGCTGTGCATAGAGATTCAATATCCTTAAACTGTTATTTTTGCCTATTGCAGAATAATCTGATGGAGATTCGTTCAGATTCCTTGAAGCTGTTAGCTTTGCTAAGAAGGCCAATTCCACGTGCTGCATCAAGCATTGGAGCATGGTTAAACATTTTTGAGGTGAACATTAGACATGCATTTTTCTTTTAATGCATAGAAAACATAATCTGTAAAATCTTATAGGTTACATTGAGTTTTGAGCCATACATAGTACCCAATTCCAAATACATTATTTAACTTGCAAGGGGTTGATGATTATAAATTATCAACCTTAAATTTTCAAATCCTTTTTCTGTTATTTTTGTTGAAGATCAAGTCATGATAGTGAATAGGTCATAACAAATTATAATAATGAAGATACTTAATGAGTCCAAAAACAGTTCTGTGGATCTTTTAGAATAAGGAAAATATTGTATGTGAATAGTGATCCAAGCATTATAAGAAGCTTGAGAAACATTTTTCTAGATATGGTTTCATAAAACGTTGAAAGAAAGACTGAGTATTCAAGCTAGTAATTTTAGATTTGTAAATGAATCTGCCTGTTGTGTTCTTTGTAAAATATAAATTTACTATCCTAAATGGTGTGATGAACATATGCAGTTGCACACATCCACAGAAATGAGCACCGGATTTATGTGGATACTTGGAAGAGAAAAATGATGGCGAGAATAGCTGCTTGGATCTACTACCCAAATCCAGCCTCACAAGAATATAATAAGGAATTTACAGAATGAGGTAGGCACCAACCTATTAGAGACACCAATCCCCTAATCCAAGATCTGAGTACCAACTCAGCATGCGAGACACCGATCTCAAATAGAATATAAGAGATAAGTAACGTGTCAAGCTTGAAGACTCAGCTTCTTCCTTATTTGGTCAACTTTAGAACTTCCTTATATTGTGCATAAGATCTTCAAATGTAACCACACACAATGATTGAGATGCTACCTATACAACATCACCCGTATACTCGCATACCAACCACGCCTTTTGCATCTTGACTTCAACAGTCACACTAGGAATGTACCTAGATCAACTATACATATATATTACGATAATAATTACATTCACAAGTCAGCCAAGAACGTAATTGCACTATACACAAGTTGGCCACAAGAATAAACCTTAAACCAAATGTGTAATAGGCTAGGTCCAAAAGTCCACACATTACATGCGCTACCCAACATACAAACTATTGATCCCAATGAACATCCACACGCTTCCTGTAGGTGGCACACGTTATCTTTCTTTGGCGCATCAATCCAAAACATCAAAATAGTCAACCAAGAACACTTTGTTACTTCTAACTTTTTATCTGTTAGAGCTCAAACTTTGAAACTCTGGAATATGATACTTCATATAAAGTCTTACCTAACTTCCAAACCACAAACCATAACTCTCAACTGCAGTAGAATTTGGAGCCAAACACCAAGAAGTGCAATTGTGTGCACAATACTGTTTTTGGGCAATAAACATGAAAAACTTACCATAGATACCTCCATACAACAACACGTGATAGATAATTAGGAACTATTAAAGCCGGAGCATAATGATAACATTAAGAGAGCTATTAAACATACTCTATCTTTCCAGAACTTAGATGCTTTGATACAATATGATAGTAATTGCAATCTTTGAGATGCCTTGACATATCACAAAATATTGACCTGCACCTTTGACATCAATGAAAACCTTTTACTTAAGAATCTCCCCCTTTGTCATTGATGGAAAACCAACAAAATGCTCCCTTTGAGACTAACATTTATATTAAACAAGTTTTGTCTAACAAGTATGTTGGCTTTCTCTCTCCCCTTTTGACATTAGTGGCAAAGGGACACTTGAATCTTTCCTCCGAGACATTCTCTCCCCCTGTTTGGAAAGAAACATGCAATGACACATCTTGTATTTCACCACAAGATCACCAAGTCTTCTTGCGGTAGAGAGTTAATAGTCCCCCTGAACTTGTACAACCTTTAGAACATAAAAAAGGAGAGAGCTCTCTCTCTTCTACCCGAAGAAATTAAATGTATTAACATACTCATCCTTTTTATACCAAGGCCAACTTTTATCTCTTTTACCCAACATGCATTCTATTTCCTTGGGCCAACTTTTATCTCTTTTACCCAACATTCATTCTATTTCCTTAATCTCTTTTAGTTCCTCACCATTTGTGCTGCAACCATCCACTACAGGTTTTCTTGAAATTTCTTCCATGGTTTCACATTCTTCAAAATTGAGTGTAGCATTATAGCCTTTATATTTGGGTCTATCACATATCTCAGTTTGGCATGGAATACATTATGAGGAATTGTTGATCTTTCATTAATAATAGAGGTGCTTTCCTTTCTATCCAGTTTAGAGGTCTTCACAAAATTGCTTCTACGTCTTGCAATGTGTCCAAAGTTGTTGCACTTCTAACATATAGTGTTGAAATCAATCAAAGGAGCAAATGCATTTTTGCTCACAAAGTTGTTCTTCCATGTAGGAAATCTTCTATAATCTATGATCTTATGTTCATAATGATTGCAATTAAAACAGTAACCGGAAAAAGAATGATTGAACCTAGTATCATTGCTAAGAATTGTTGGGAAGGGACACCCATAATTGGTCATGTACCATTGAGAAACATTTATGTTTTGCTTATACCAGTGAGTCACCACTCTAAGGTCAGTGGACCGCTATTGCCAAGATGGATTATCAGTTCTGCTAAGGTTAGGGAAGACTGAAAGAGTATTAAGGACTCAAATATACGAGTATGGTGGTGATACTGACAACACGAAGTACAATGCTTGCAATTGTAAAACCTTGGCTAAGGTGGTGCTATGCAATGGTATAGCAACTGTCGGTCACATGAATCAATAGTACACCTCTAGTCAGGAAGGTCATTCTCATAGGCATGGATGTCTATAGGGTATGACTGACTAAGACTGTTCTGGGTTCTAAACATCAAGACTCAGATGGTAATCATAATCTAGATCTTGTTTTTCTCCTCTCGTGTAGGGCCAGGCCACTTTTGAAAGGAAGTTGTGCGGGAGACCGAAAGTTCATTGGATGGGAGGTAAAACCTCCGATGACGCTCTCCCTCTTTCAGGAGGACATCAAGAACAAATATAAAAAATGGAATAAAGTTTGGACACTTCCTTCAATTACAAGTTATGCTATCTTTTGCATATGGTTAGTTAAATCAGTTATTCAGTTAATTTCCTTTTTAGATAAAATAGTTTTATATTGTTAGTTAATCTATTCTCACATAAAGGAAATTACTTTGATTATCGTTTTTTCCTTTATGCTGTAGTTGGTTAAATCAGTTATTGGAAGTTATCATTATTCATGTGAAAAGGAAACAGTTATTTTTTGTTAACATTAGTTAGTTTAAAAGTTTTATTTCCTGTGAATTTATCGGTAATTGTTTAGAATTTAATTTATTAAGGATTAGCTTGTGATGCAGAGGGTCTAGAGTTCTAAGTGTTTACCCTTCTCCAAATTGTTAATCAACTCCCTTGAACCATCCAATGGTTTCATCCACCTATGTCTTCTTCACCAAGTTTGGCCTCCTAGGCTCTGGTTTCAACTTGCCTCCTAGGTATAGTTGAAATGATGAAGAAACAATGCATAAACAACTTCAACTAGTCCAACTAGTCCTCCATTTACCTTGTTTTCTCCCTTGATTTCCCTTTAGAACTCTAAGCCCTCGCTTAGGATCTTTCCCAAAATTTCTTCAGGTCCTTTCCCATGTTCTTGGTACGCTAAATGCCCATTTGAAACCTTTCAAACACTTTTGGCCACCTTGCCAATCCCTTTTTTGTCCCTACTCAAGGATAGTCCTTATTAGGCCTAATTGTATTAGGTCTATTTTCACTATTTTTGCTCAATTGCTACAAATTCTTCCACACAACCCTATGGAAGGCTATATGATTCTGAAAGCTATCACCTAGCCCTTCAAGAATCCAAAGTTATATATCTTCAAGACACCCACAACCCTAATTTTCATCAGGCCCTAGTTTCTATAGGCCTCTGGACCAGTCTATGCAAAATGCATCCAATAGGTCTTCAAACTTCATGCCAACACCTGAAACCAATTGGAAATTCAAGGAGGCACTCTAGGGCTTCCACACTTGCCACTTAGATGTCTGTACCAGATCATGGGTGTATTCTTTCAATTCGATCTTCAAACTGTCCTGGCTCACCTACTCCAAGCAGTCAGCCTAGGGCATCACTCCAAAACTAGGAGTTCAGTTGCAAGAACCAAAATGGAAACCAAAACACTATGTACAGACCCTAACCTATCATTCCACAAGGTCTCATTCATTTTTAATTGTGGATGTTTAGGTTAGAGCCATTTTTGTTCCTGCAACTCTGCAAATGGATGTTGCAGACACAGTCACAGTAAACAAGGTGTATCTATACAATCCCTTAACTTGAAATCAAACTTGAATATGCAAAAGAAAGCTAAGACTAAGCCCTACACTCCCATGGAATCATATTGTACAATCTAATCCGTACAACCGTACAAGATTGCAGAAACACTGTAATTGAAAGGAAAAACTCAGAAAAACATCCGTACTGTACTTGGACACGTGTGGTCTGCAAATAAAACTTCATTAAACTTCAAACATCTTCATCCCATGCTCAAATACCCGAGCATAGGTGGTTACAACCGTCCATTTCTTGATTTGCAACTTCTTGCAAGCAACTTTTGCAAAATTGCAAAAGTTGCAAAAGTTGCTTGAGCAACTTTTGAAAGTTGCTAAGGAATTTATGCATTTCTTGCTTTTTTTATGTTTTTGGTCAACTCGATGCTCCTTGATCTATCCTAGGACCCTATTTAGGTCACTTAGGACCCTAAAGGAGACCATTTCCCATAGTTGCTCAAAATTAGCAACTTTTTAGACCATTTGACAACTCTTAGGACCTATGAGCAAGTTGTGCTCTTACAAACAAAAAGGAACAAGCTTGGATCCAAAGACTTGTGGATCTTATTACAAACACATTAAAGACTCTAAACAACCTTAAACAACATGTAGCCCAACTTCAAACCAAAATGGGAGGTGCTCTGCACCAGCTTGTTACAATGTGCCAATTGAAATATGACAACATATGAAAGTTGTAAAGCTGGCATCATCCTTACATCAATTATTTTCCTCCCACCTATATTCCACCCTCCAACTTTATTATTCCAATTCCTATCCATCAATATATCTGTTAGTTGTGTTCTCAGACTTCTTTGTCTCCTTTTAAATTTGATACTTCTTGAGATTCTCATTTTTTATCCTTTCGTAGTAACTTTTAAGACAATATTTTATAATTGTTTGTATTTGGCCTCTATAAGACTATATGAATATCAGATTTTGAGGTGGAAAATAACTTCAACACATCCTCCATATCTATGCTTACTTCTTATATTTAAGAGGAGGAATGTTCGAGGATATTTGCTGTGACAGTCTCCTTGATGTTTTAGATGCCAAATGTTTCTAAAGAATGTCATTTGGCCTAAGTAGATTATGAAGGTGCCAACTCCAAAAATCAACAAGTGGGCAAAGCAATTGTATAACTTGTCGTATCTTGTCAATCATGATAGCAAAAAGAGGTTGAGAGGTTGAAGTATCCACATATGGTTTGTCAACATTCCTGAAGCAATCCGTATTCTCACCATCTTTAGTCCCTATATTAAGGCCGCCAGTAGTTAGAAATTCTTGTATGGAATCTTTAAGATATTTAGTTTGTACTTCCATATTTTTGGCTTAAGTATCTTTAGGCTACTTATGGATCATAGTTCAAAAACCCAAACTTGGAAAATCCTAAATTTTGACTCAAAATTTGAGATTCGGCACATAAAATAAATTCTAAAATTTGTAAAATAGATTTAAAAACCATGCAAAAAAACAAAATGAATCTAGAGAATTAATAAGTAATTTCTCCTTTATTTATCAACTAGTAATAGAGTACAATGCACTTTATATTGTAATTAGGGTTATAAACTAGTAATCCATATAAATATTTTACAATGTTTTCCTCTGGCTGAAGAATCTTAGTGGTTGTGTGGATGTCCTCAAACTGGATGGTAATGATTCCCCCTTGAGAAGCATATCACAATCATTCAATGAAGCTCTTCTTGATGCTTCAACTCCACTTTCTCTTGGACTTTGATATATATTACTTCCCTTTCAAAATGATTGATCTTACCTGTGAAAATATAGTCTCCAAATCCTTAGCAATCCAATCTAAATATGGACTGATGTCATCTAATATAATCCATATTTGTGTGTCTCCTTGCCTTCCAAATTTTTGACATGAGGATGAAGGTTGTTCTTTGCAAAGGCAAGGGCATTTAGACACTTTTTAGTCAGCTTCTTGTGCTTCTTCATGTTAATGGCCTCAATCATGATCTAGTTGCACTCACATCCAAACGCACTTTAGGGATGGTAGTAAATTTTGATGGCAATGCTTTGAAGTTTTGATGTTTTTATAATTTATAATCTTGAATTTGCCGCCTCAAGGCCTCTAACAGCATGGAAAACACATCAATAGTGTTCTTATAATTTGTTTTTGATTAGAGTAAAAGCAGGTTTTGAAGGGACCCCGAAACCCTTTACAACGAACAGCTAAAAAGATAATGCATTAAAAGCAGCAAAACAAATTATGCTGGCAAAGACAGCAGCCCAGCATCCAGACAGACAGAAAGCCATCACAAAGCCAGCAAGCTCTACATAACAAGCAAAACAAAAGCTAACACAAAAAACCAAAGAACACCGAAAACTAGACCAGATTTTTCAAGGTGCTGTCCACCTCTTCTGCGGCCTCAGTCATCCTGAGGGCAACCTTCTTTAAATCCACAATATCTGGAGGCAGGGAGGCAATCATCTTCCTCTTGCTGGCTCTCGTCCGCTTACCAGGACCACACACATCTTAGCGTTCTTATAATTTGTTATGCCATGCAGTTTAATCCAATAGTCTATTGTCCCGAGCTAATATGCTTCAGTTTTGGAAATTCTCCACCAAAGAAAAATTACAAAAACCCAAAAGCGGTGTATGCACAGACAACTTCAGCACTGCATCAAATATTAATCCCAAATGAGATAGAATTTTGAGTAGGTGAAATCCAGAAGTTCCATCTTCCTCAGAACTTTACAGATATGCTAGTTTGCCTTATCTGCATAGTTCAGCTCTAGAAGAAACTGCCGCAATGCCCTCTTCCAAGCAAGACAATTTTGGCTAAAGACAAACTTGTTTGACTGTTTTGTATGCAGCTAAACTTATCAGATATGCATTTTCCTATCCACTTCTTTGTATCGTAGGTGTCTAGATAGCCTGTAAACATCTCTGCAACTGTTTTGTAGATCTTTATTCTCAGTCAACTTTGTTGTACTATGAGTGTCTTCGAGAGTTATACTAGGTCAGTTTGACTAGGGAACTGACTAGGGAATAGAGACCATTGATTTAGTTAACTGAATTTAACTTTAATAATTTATTTCAGATCAAATGTACATTTATCGCAAAAGACCCATCTCTTTTCCCTAGAAAAGATTCACTAATGTTCTGAAATGCTTGTTTTTGTACTGTCTTATGAGTTGTACTAAGGTTCTATTGATCAATTTCATTTTCTCATCAAAGGTTATGGTGTTTATGCATGATATTAATCAACAAGGTGATCTTCCCATAAATCTACAATCACTAAATAAACCAAAATGCACCCAACGATTAGAGAAGAGAGACCCAGCTATGCCCGTTGATTATATTTTTACATGGCATTAGCACACACGTTTTGCTAAATTCATCCACAACCACATAAAGATAATCATTCTCATGCTTTAATATCAGTATGCCCTTGCAGAATCCATAGAAATCATTTCCTATGACCTATTAGGTTTGGGTAAAGGATATATTATACAACATATATCATCAAACTGATTTTGAAATTCTGCATTTTGGGACAATAAACATATCTTGCGAATTGGCCACTGTTTTGCCACTCTAAATTTCTGTGAAAATTAAGAAGTATTTGCTTGCCTCATGAGTGGAAGTCTTTGTCATTAGCACGCATCATTGCCTAACTTGTAGATTAGTACATTGTTGAGGAGTTGATATCAGTCTTGTCTTCAACATTCAACCATCTTGTCTTCAATTGCCTAACTTGTAGATTAGTACATTGTTGGGGTTGATATCAGTCTTGTCTTCAACATTCACTCATCTTGGCTATAGCCTATCAAATCTGATTTTTTTTGTAGTGGGTGCCTACATTGTATCCATCACAAGAATTGTGCTCTCTTCCTTGTGTTTAATAGTCAAAATAAATTGTTAAAGAGGTCCCATTCATTTTTAGTGACTTTCCTGTTGCAACTGTTTTTGTACTTGCAAATTTTGAAAAGGTTTGTCATCAGCACGAACATTTGTTTCATTGCCCAACAAATAACCTTTCTACTCCCTAATTGCTTGAATCTATTGTCTTAAAATTTGTAAATATTTCAAAATGATAGTAAAGTGGATTACCTCGTTGTAATAGAACTGCCCAATAGTAGACTCACTCATTTTTCTTACTACCTCAGATGACACTCACAAATTAAGCAGAACAAGCATTGGTGCATGACTGATTTATTATTTCAATTAAAGCATTATGTGTTCCTTACCCCAATGGTATCTCTTATTAGTTGCCACAGTGGTATGCAAAGGTGCTGCTATTGTGGAGAATGGAGGAACAAACTTCCTCTTATTGAACTGCCTCAGCGGTGGCACTCTTTTTGTGGGCCAATTGGTAAATTCCTTAAGTTTTGTTGGTTTGAAAATCACTTCTACCTTAACCCCAGAAAGGAAGGAGACAAATGATTGTTTCGCAAATTAACACTTTCTCCTTTTACAGAAGTAGTTTCTCCATCTAGAATTGTAAAATTTCCTTGATGTCGTTTAGATACCCCATCATCTATGAATGCCCTCCATATATCATTCCTCAATACTATAATAAACGTAGCGACTACAAACCATAAACCAAAAGGAAGTATCTACCATTCATACGAACCTTGTTTTATTTGGAAGGTTGTCTTCATTATATTCTCCTCCTTATGAAATTGGTTTTACCCACATTTGAAATGCAACTTTTTTAAGATGCTTCTTAGCATGTTTAATTTGGTCAAAGTTTTCATTCTGCAAGAGTGGATACTTATTCTTGATGGCGATCATGTTCAGCGATCTATATAAGCATATTCTCCAAAACTCATCCTCCTTTTGAACAATGAAAATGGCTATATAGTGAAGTATTAGGTTATAACACTTTGCTCTAATAATTTTTGGATTTTCTTCTTTACCATAGTACACTCCAAAAGAGATGGTGTATACAATTTAATATGTTTATAAGGTATTTTGTCACCTGCAGCTATTCTTGATAACGTTCAGGCTAGGAATGGATATCAGAATTGCCAATGCGTAGGCAAGCATGCTTTCTTAATTCACCTGGGGTATGCAGACAAAGATAGCTTGGATATTGCAACTCTGTACTAATGTTACTGTACACAGTACAATCTAGTTGTTATTCAAGTTATTATATGATCTTTGCCAAGGTGCAGGAATTGGAATTATTTTTCTAATTTTTTGGGTACTAACTTCAAATTGAATAAAAAGGAACCATTCTTCTATTGGAAGCCTAACTGACATCTTTTTATTAAATAACAGACATCTTACATTGGAAGAAATTGTAGGGTTGAATATCAGCTTTGAAGGAAAAATAATGGATTAAAATTTCCTTTAACCAACTTAGTGGCAAGCGCCTTACCTTGCACCATATTGTTTTGAAAATTCTATTGACATGTGAACTAGGTACTCTAAGAGAGACTAGATGAGGTGTCAAGGAGATTCCAAGTCATTTGGACTCGATCCAATTTACCAGTTAAAAAAAGAATTACTACTAATTAGTTTAGTAGGATATTATTAGAAATAATCCTAATTATTACAAATATTAAAAGAAAACTTCTTAACTAGATCACTACGATATCTAGGATATTATAACAAATACTAAAAGAAAACATAGATCTATATTCTAACCTAAATGAAACTTAACATGAAAAGTTCGTGAAAATACTATGCACCAACATTCTATGAATTCATTACCAAATTTACTAATTCCTATATTTTTAAAATATAGAGCACCCATATGAGGATTTGGGTATACTTGATTTATTTTCTTATCTGGCAATAATATAATCATAACCAAAAACCAGCAATGGTGTTCATTGTGAACATATGTTTAAATGACTTTACAGAGTACCACCCTTACCCTGAAGACAAATTGTTTCTGTCAAATCAGAGGAGACTTTTGACGCATTCACAGTTGGATGCAGCAATGATACATCAAAATCAATATACAAGTGAAGATGTTCAAACTGTATTGAAAAACCTTCTGCCATTTATTTTTGATTGATACTCTCTAATGATTAGAAAGTGCTAGAGACACCATAAAATTGAGCCGCAGAAACTGTGAAAACAATTTAAATACAAGGAAAACGTTTTATTGTTAATATCTGTGATAATGTAACAGTAGTATTGGAAAGAAAACTGTGCTGACTGGCTTGATTTGTTGTGTCCACTCAGTTCCTGGGAGTGATTGCAATCTGCTCAAATTGTGCTCTTCTGGTGTGTTTACATGATCAAGATGGAAATGGGGAAAAAGAACCCGGACTGGTAACCATTGTCCTTATTGAGCACGTATTACTCTTGATGAAGTTTGGGTTTAGCTGCTTGGTGCCCGAGGTTAGTTTACACAATTTCATTTTCCACTCTAATTTGAGACATACAGTAGAAATTATCGACTTACTCTATTTGTTTTTTTCAATGTGAATGACTGGAAGGAGCCTGCATGGGTGAGAGCAACTCGCATGAGACATGCACAAGATCGGGATATGTGCTCTGCACAACTCCTGCAGAACATTTTTGAGCTTGACAAGAAGAAAGATTGTTAGTTTTCTGTCGAATATCATTTGAGATTTCATAAAATAAACTTTGTGTTTCTGCATGTTGAATCTTCCTTTGTAAATAAATGTACTCTAGAACTGTTGTTTCTGATGGCCTATATATTGTTTCTTTCCAACATTTTTTCAATGGAGAGTGATCTTCATCATTTGGAATGTACACTGCAAGGATATTAGAGCTTTTTGGCCTGGTATTTGAGCCTACCCAGGCTAATACTGTAACGTTTTGCTAGTGTTTAAATGTTATGAAATTTTGGTTTTTAAATTTCTTGATTTGGTTTGGATGTTCTTATTGGTAACAATTTTGTTATAATTAATTTCGAGGTTATTTGAACTTGTTGCTGTGATGATTTGTTAATTACAATGCCAATATTGAATGGTTATTGTATCTATTGTCCTTGTCTTTTCAGGAATGGAGATTAGCCGCTTTGTATATGTAAGAAATGTAATTTTTTTAAAATAATTACCATTATAATTATATATATATTTTTAAAAAATCTACTGATATATGTAGGAAGAACATGATGGTAGAATTCACAGCAAGGAATTTCAGAAATGAGAGGAATACCAATGTCATAAAAGGCCTCTGGATCAAAGATGCAATCTCTCTTGCGCACTTTTCTTGTCTGAGAGAGCAGGGAATAAGCTTGCTCTTGGGGAGAATGTTCTTGTCCTTTAAGTTGACTCAAAGAAATCCTATCAAATCCTACGACGTTGGTAATCTGAGCTGTGCGCCCCAAATCTTTTAGGTTGGTAATCTCCCAAGTGATCACCACAAACCTGCCATTAGGTTGGGCAGTTAAAGATATATGCTTAAGGTTGCTTAAGGTGGAGGTGGGCAAGACCTTCACTTCTGGGTCTGCAAGACTAATGAGAGGTTTCCCTAAGATGATGGGTTTATGATGACAAATTAAACTCTCCCAAAGTGTAACCCAATACTAGCGTCACAGTTTATCTATTTGTTAGTTTGTACATGTAAGGAAAAGCACCAAGCACCTAATTAATAGATAGCCCGAGGACTATGGGGAGAGATAACGAGTGGCAGATTGGTGTCTTCATCCAGTTGGGCAACATAGTTTTTGTTCGATTCATTTGAAGTATGCAATAATCAAAACCAAAGGCGATCACTTGATCAAGTTACCACAAAAGACTATGCCTTTCAAAATACATAGATAAGGTAGGTTCTACACATACAAACAATAAAGGTAGTTAACAATCCATGAGTATACCTATATAGTCTTTTTATTATGTTGAAAAGATACCTTACAAAGGATTTGAAAGGATTTTATATTACTAAACAAAAAATTCTACCTTTAATCATTCCTTCTATGAAGATTACAAGTATTTAATATGAATTTGGGATGAACTCAAGTCATTACAATACTAAAATATCTCTATCCAGAATTGGAAATTCAAACCCCAAGGCTTAACAATATCATTTCTTTGTAAGCTTGCAATTGTTCCCTCGTTTTATTCCTCCCTTCCTTTTTGGCCAATAGGGACCATATATATCAAACACCACTCAAAGATCTTTGGGAAAGAACCATGGGTTTTTATAATTGTATAGGCCTCCCATGTTTGCTTGCATAATCTTTACATGGCTATACACTTCAGCCATTTCCTTTACATCATCAACCATGTGTTTTTGTACACCAACCATGTATTAGAGTGGCCCAAAGGTACAAGGAGGCCTTTGAGAGTCCTCAAGTGTTGAATCATTTACATTTTGAGGCTATTAAAGTGTCCCATGTCATGCACAACAATAAGTAGGGGTTTTCGTTCAAATGACATAGTTTTGAAACTTCACATATTTAAAAGGGAAGAAGGGGAAAAAATGCCTTAAAGGTTCGACAAGAATGATAGTATCAACTTGTCGAGGATGACATACTAGGGATAATAAGTTAGACAAGTATGACGATATGAGAAACTCTAAAAACCCAAAATTTGCAGTGTGGAACTTTGGGAAGAAAAAGTTGGCAATTGAGGAAAGGATGCATGAATTATCAATCTTAGAATCTTGGATTTCAAGGAAAATAAGCTGAGCAAAAAGTCCAACTTGTTGGGGTGGCATACCAAACATGACACATTATACATGTATGGCATAATGAAAGACTCTAAGACCTTGAGATTTGTTAAGTTGGCAATCGAGGAAAGGATGCATGGATGATCAAATTGAGGATCTTGAATTTCAAGGTAAATCATTTAGAAAAGAAAGTTAGACTTTTGTCAAGGACGACATGTGAAGCTTGTTAGGTTAGACAAGTATGATGGTATTAGAAACTATTGGCAAGTGGCCCATTTAGGATTGCATAGAGGTTGTCATTTATGGCAACACTACTCATCTGCATGGTCGCTTGGAGTACAACATAGTTTTGGGTATTAAGTTTTGTAAAAATGACTAAGTCCAAAATACAGTTTACAGTGAACAATCACACAGTTTTGGTCAACAAGCACATGATACAAAGATCTAAGTCATGCAAGCTTAGAGGCAAACATTTTGGAATATAGTAGACCTTCAGTTAAGGTTGCTTTTGTTTTGGAGTTGATCGCTGAGAGTTACAACATGTTGAAGACAGACGAAGACAATATAGCAGCATAACAAAGTAGTTGGATGGTCACGATGATTAAGGGAGTAATTTGTGGAATAAAAAAGTGCTAAGTTGGATTTGGATTGGGTCCTACCCCACTTTTGGTATTGTATGATCGTTGACTATGGATTTGATATTTGGTTAAGTGTTGGACACGTTTTGTGGTGTTCTTGAAAGCCGTCTGGAAGATTCTTTTTGAGATTGAGTATATAAGTAGAATTATTTTGATGCGAAGTATGAGATGGAATATGTGTGGAATGCGTGAATGCATTGTGATGTCAGAATCAGACAGAATTTGATGCGAGCTATAATCGAGACTTCTTAGGCATAGCAGAGGCTTGTATTGTTCACCTTTGATAAATCATTGTAACAAAACATATTTTCTGATTGTAGAGTTGTGTGCTCATTGTATACCTTTAACATGGGTTTCTATCATTTAATAGGGATATGTACTAAATGTAATATTCAGCTCCTAACAAGGCTAGGTCTCCTAACATGACACTATACTCTTAGTGCAATATTTGTGGGTATCATCCCCACTGGGGTTTTCCCTTGGCCAGGGTTTCCTCGTGTGCCCTTGGCTAGAGTTTCCTCGTGAATAAATCATGGTGTTATGAGTTGTTTACTTTATGTGTATATTCTTTTCATTTCAGTTATTGTATAGTTGAGTTTGAATTGGTTAAATAAGTTTATAAAGTGTTGTAATACTGATTCACCCCCCTCTCAGTATTACTTAATCCTAACAATTGGTATCAGAATTTGTATCAGAGCTTGTGGCCCTTGAAGAGAAAGCCTAACAACTTAAGGGAGATCTAGATGGATTTAAGTTTGGAAGAGAATTTTCAAGCAACACTTGAAGACCTTGATAAGGCTAAAGCTAAAAATGGTGATTTGAAATTCAAATTGAGAAGAGCAGAAAGTTTCATCAAGAAGCTTAAGGAACAACTTGAACTTTCCAGGAATCAAGTACAAGACCTTATGGAAAAGATTAAAGAGGAATCTAATGATGATTCGTCTGATCAAATCAAGTAGCTTGATAGGAAAATAAAAAGCAGGAATATGAAACTACTTCTATTCAGATGGCTAAAGAAATTCAACAAGAAAGAGATGAAAAAACCAAAATTGAAGAGATCCTAAAGAATACAAATGTTCAGATGGTAAAGATGCAGATTGAGCTTGATGACTACATAATCAAGCATCATGAACTAGATAAATACAATCAAATCATTAAAGGATAACTACTTGTGGCTAAGAATCACATTGAAAAACTTCATGCAAGTAGTGACAAGATTAATGAACAGAGGGAAACAGAGAAGCCTAAAGGTGATATGACAGGAGTTGGCTTTGATAAATTTGAATGTTCTAAATCTCAAGAAAATAAATCTGAAGAAAAAACAAATGTAGAAAAGCCTACTGAAGAAGAAGAAGCTAGAGAGCATATTAGACCTTTTAGAGGTAGATGTTTTGGATGCAACAAAATGGGTCACATGTAGAGAGATTGCAAAGTTCCTTATAAACCCTTTTTTGGTTATTGTTTCGATTGCTATGAATATGGACACAATAAGACATAATGTAGAAAGCTTGATCAATCTCACACTAAACAAGACTACATTAGAGAGGAAACAACAACTAAGATTACATGTTTCAAATGCAACAACTTTGGACACATTGCAAGGAACTGCAGGTTACAGGTTAATTATAACAGATCATCTCCTACTTGTCACAAATATAACAATCAAGGACATATAGCGAAGTTTTGCAGGTATCATGGTAATATATGTAATAGAAGACCACCACCTATTGTTATAAAGAAAAATGTTGGTGATGTTGGAAAAAGTATGACATAATACATGGAAGATTTTGACTATCAATTTGTGAAAGAAAGTGGTAAGGTTTAGAAAGTGAAGGAGCCGAGTGAGCCTAAGGTTCAGGGAGATTCTGTAGTTGCTACTGAACCCTTTCCTGATGTTGTTACATCGACCTAGATGGCCAAGCATCGCTTTAGGGGGAACTTTAGAGAAATACACCCAAAACCATCCAACCCCTGTTTATATGGATTGAGCTTTTTGCGAGCTTATGGAGAGAAACATATGTCTGATTTGAAATGTATGTACAACTATACACATTGTATCTTGTGATCTCCAGATTAATGATCGACTGGATCATTTTCAGAGTTAAGGTTATTGGGAAATGTGCCAATACTTTCATGGAGAAGTATAAGTCTACTCAGTTGAACATATCTAATCACTATTTGAAGAAAAGTTAAAGATCAGGGAAGCAAGCAGGAAATCTAGGACACCTTGCGATTGACCAAGCCTGAATTCATAGATTCATCGAAGAAGAGGTATTTTAGATTATTTGCGAGCCTTGATTATGGATACTCAATTGATTTTCAATGTCAACAAAAGACTTAGATACAATTTTAAGAAGCATCCTTGTAAATCCACCAAAATGCTCTTGAAGGCGCGTTTTCACAAACACCCTACGACGTTCTACATGTTGAGGATATTAGGGCATGCATACATTGCAAATTTGAGTCTCTGGGAGATTTTGAGATCTATAAAGAGCTGAAGGATATGATTAAGGAAGATGGAAAATGGAAGGATGAGTTCACTCATCTTGAGAATCTTAGCATTATGCAAATGGTGGAGCTGTATGAGTTTGACGAGGAATAAAGAATAAATTATCTTGAGCATAGTACATGATCAATTTATTTGGATTGGAGATCAACCTGTAAAGATATGTAGTGAATTAATTCATGACATAACTGGTTTGGAAAATTTTGGTGTTATCCCTATCATAGAGAAGAACATGAAGAAGCAAGTGGAAACCCTAACTCATTCTAGATGGGATAAGAGGGCGGTGACCATATCCGACATCTTTCAGCAAGATGTGAGACTAGTTTCTATGATTCTTGGTTACAAATTCCACTACAACAGCTGACCTAGCTCAGTATCAGTTGGAGTCATTATGATGGTATATAGAATGGTGAAAGAAAATGTCAAATACAACCTATGTGAAGTACTTGCACATTAGTTTATGGAAAATGTGAGGTAGATAAAGCAAGATAAGTCAAAAGCATTCGGGTTTGGGTCATTGTTAGTACACATGTATATCCACATTGTATATAAATTCCCTAGTATGCACCCTAGAGCTTGGAAGGATAATGAACATACTGGTATTCAGATTACAAACAACTACAGGAGACAAAACAATACTTGGGTTTATGGAGAACTGTTTGGTATGATCAAGATTCTACATAGACACATGAAAGAAAGAGTTAGGATACCTGAAGAAATGGTAGAAAAGTATAAGGATACAATATGTTTCATGGTTGAAACTAAATGTGTGTGCTTTGAGGCAGTGGAACAAGGATGAAATGGTGTTAGCTTATGGGGTATAAAGTCAGTTCTGAGCTTTCAACTATGCAAGTAGAACACGTACTATCCTCAGAGATTGATCCATCCGAAGAGAGATGGGGACATATGAAGATAAATATTCTAAGATAAGAGAAGAACAAACTAAAGTAGCAAGGAAAAGGAAAATACAAAAATTTGTGGATGATCTAGCAGAAAAGGCTGGTATTACTAAGGAGAAGATGAAGGAGATAAGGAAAAAGATGATTGAGAGTGCTTCTGGATTGGCGAGCATTGTCCCTGCACCCCTTCCGCCTCCTGAAAAGACTACAAGTCCACCTCCTACTATTATAGATGTGCCTGATACTACACCTGAACCACCTAAAAGGACATCGTAGATAGAGAAGACAGTAGAGATCCCCGTGAAGAGGACAAGGTCCTCCAGACATAATTCACCACCAAAGAAGTAGAGGACTGAGGAAGTAGAAGATAAGAAAGTAGAGGAAGAGAAGAAAACATAGGTAAGATAGCTATGTAAACCAGATTTGAAGATGTTGGCGAAGAGAATTATTGAATAAGGAAAGCTCAATCATTTGCCCAAATATTATGAAAGGTATGATGAGAAAGATAGGATTCTGATTGAATATTATGTCATAGATCATATGCTTGCATTCAAGAAAAATCTACTTGAGATAGAAGGTAGTATTCCCAAGAAATTGTATGAGAAACTAGAAATTAAAAAACAATTAGCACTGATAGAGTGAGAAGATAAGAAGGAAAGAAATAGATGATATGCTACCTGTTGTATCTTATGATGAACATGAAAGGATTCTGAAAGCAATAAAACCATTTTTGAGAACTAAAGCTAGGCTAATAAAGATAATGGGAAGAAAGTATGATGAGGTCATAGATGACACACATAAAGCTATTGATAAGGTTCTATTGGAAGTTGAGTCTGAAAACCCGTCATCTCCTAAGCACAAGGCTACTAAGCCTAAAAATATTCTTAGAGGAGAGTCATCCAAGGTCGCTGAAGTAAATCTTGATACATCTAAGGATGCATAAGATAATAGTCAATTTATCAGTACAGTAAAACAACCAGACTTCTTTGTTACTGGTGTCCTTGTGTCTTTGAACACCTCGCAGGATGCAAGTGACCATTTTCAAGGGAAGGAGGATACTGTTACTAGTATTGATGTAAGTGATGAACTGAATGAGATTGAGAAATTTGACACCAAAGAAGAACATAAAGAGAGCACAGTTGAGATAGTTAAGGAAGCATAAATTAAAGTTGAAGTTAAGCAAGAAACACCTATATCTATTTCTTCAGCTTTGTTTTTGTCAAGTGGAGATACAAATCTGAACACTGATGTAGAAATCATGGACGAGGATGAACTAATTAAGCTATATTATATAGCCTTTGCCAAAGCAAAAGAGAGATCTGAACAGAAAACAGAGAAAAAGTCAAGGGAAATGGAAAGGACAGTTGATATTATCAACAAACTGCTGCCCCTACCTTTCACTTTCCAAGGGAAGGATACAACAAAGAACCTGAACAAAGCATTATATGAATTTAATAGTCACTTTGAGTCTCTGGAGAAGATCACATAAGTGAGAGCAGAACAAAAATACTTGACAAAGAAACTTGAGAAATTATGCAAGTCTATCACATGGGACTTGGGCATACTAAGTAACACTATTGTTGAAGTGAAAACATGTATTGGACATGGAAGGAAGTTATACAGTTACTGTTTAAATCCCATCAAACATTTACATCATATTGAAGATATCATTGCTAATGACAGAAAGACTCTAAATAAATTGACACCCAATTGTGAGTCCTCCTCACACACTGTCACAAAGTTGGATAAGGAAGTGTCTAGACTGTTGGACAAAATTAGTGTATTGGGAACAGAAAGGGAGAGTAATAGGAAGATTTGGTGTGTTGAATAGTGTAATCACTCCTAAACTATCAATTATTGAAAAACACCTTTCTGACATGGAGAGAGCAGTAAAGGCACTCACAGATAATATGCCTATAGAACTAAAGGGAGCTGAGACATCATCATTTGCACTAAATGGACTGATCCATGTGGGTCAGATTTTGGTGAAGACATGGACTACAGAGGTGAAGATCTTGGAAACCTCTTTCCAAGATCTACTTCACATGGTCTCAATTTTGGTGAGCAGTTGTGAATTTTTTTTTTTTGTATATAGATACTATCTTTTTGGTACACCTTTTCCATTGATGTTAAAGGGGGAGTATTATGTATGAAAATTATAATGGAGAATGCAATATGTACTTAGTCAAGTATTTGGTATTGACCACTTAGTCATTTTCACTAAGTGTTGCCATCAATACCAAAGGGGGAGATTGTTGGCAAGTGGCCCATTTAGGATTGCATAGAGGTTGTCATTTATGGCAACACTACTCATATGCATGGTCACTTGGAGTACAACATAGTTTTGGGTATTTAGTTTTGTAAAAGTGACTAAGTCCAAAATATAGTTTACAGTGAACAATCACACAGTTTTGGTCAGCGAGCATAGGATATGAAGATCTAAGTCATTAGAGCTTAGAGGTAGACATTTTGGGATATAGTAGACCTTTGGTTAAGGTCGCTTGTTTTTTGGAGTTGATCGCTGAGAGTTACAACATGTTGACGACATGCAAAGACACTATAGCAGCATAACAGAGTAGTTGAATGGTTGTGATGATTAAGGGACTAATTTGTGGAATACAAAAGTGCTAAGTTAGATTTGGATTGGGTTCTACCCCACTTTTGGTATTGTATGATCGTTGACTATGGATTTGATATTTGGTTAAGTGTTGGACACATTTTGTGGTGTTCTTGAGAGTCGTCTGGAAGATTCTTTTTGAGTTCAAGTATATAAGTAGAATTGTTTTGATGCGAAGTATGAGATAGAATGTGTGGAATGCGTGAATGAATTGTGATGTTAAGATTAGATAGAATTTGATGTGAGCTATAACCATGACTACTTAAGCATAGAAGATGCTTGTATTGTTCACCTTTGATAAATCATTGTAACATAACAGATTTTCTGATTGTAGAGTTGTGTGCTTATTGTATACCTTTAATAGGGTTTTCTATCCTTTAACATGGATATGTAATAAATGTAATATTCAGCTCCTAACAGGGCTAGGTATCCTAACAAGGACACTATACTCTTAGTGCAATATTTGTGGGTATCATCCCCGTCGAGGTTTTCTCTTGGCCAGGGTTTGCTCGTGAACAAATCATGGTGTTATGAGTTGTTTACTTTATGTGTATATTATTTTTTATTTCAGTTATTGCATGGTTGAGTTTGAATTGGTTAAATAAGTTTATAAATTTTTGTAATACTAATTCACCCCCTCTCAGTATTACTTAATCCTAACAAAAACCCTAAAACCTCAAAATCTCTAAAGTGAAATTTGGGGAAGTCAAGTTAGTAGTTGAGGAAACAATGCATGGATGGCCAAACCTAGAATCTTGGATTTCAAGGGAAGTGAGCTTGAAGGGGATGGCATGCCAAAGATGATAGAGATGATGGTATGAGAAACCCTGAAACTTTGAAATTTGTAAAGTGGAGTTTTGAGAAGAAAAGTTTTCAAAATTTGTACAGTGGAGTTTTGGGAAGAAAATTTAGCAATTGAGGGAAGGATGCATGGTTGACCAAACCCAAGATCTTAGATTTCAAGAAATCTAAGCTTGGAGGGGAATATCAAACTTTTCGAGGATGAATTGAACCAAGAATGACAAGTTAGGTATGTATGAGAAACTTTGAAATTTCAAAATTTTCTAAGTCAATCTTTGGGAAGAAATTTTGGCAATTGGTGAAAGGATACATGGATGAATGAAACTAAAATTGACAAGTATGATGATGTGAGAAACCTGGAAAACTCAAAATTTGTGTACTCATCGAAAGAAAAGCCAAATTACAAGGCATAGTCCACAAAAGCACCCTATAACAAATTTAGTAAGGATATATAATAAACGGGTAAGTGCACCAAGTTGGTAAAAAAAGTGGCCACATGAAAAAAAACAAATTTTCACAAAACACGTGCGTGTTATTTAAAATTTGAAATCACTTGGCTCGGGAAAATTGAGCCTAATTTGCTCAATTAAAAACACTAAAATTTCTTCATAACTCGTACAGGTTATGAAGAACTTTATATTTTTTGCATGCCTACGACCAAGCTCATTTTTACTGTGAAAACCACTTGCCAATGGCTTCTAGGCTCCCAAATTTCATAGAACCAGAGCGTGTTTGCCTCTATTTTGCATTTTTCAGCATTTAGACCAATTTCTAACAATGCCACACTAGTACATTTGAGTCCTTTTTTGACGGCTATGCGTCGCAATTCTGACACTACCCCATCAGTCAAGCGACACAAACTGGTGTTGCAGTTTTGGTGTCAGAATCACCGACGACTGGCATGTCCGTCGTTATTGTGATGATATTGACCATCGCAATATGCATCGGCTACGATGGTTAACATGTCATCATTACACATTATGAGTGTCACAATTACGATGGGTATGCGGCGGATATGCTGTATAGGCGACGTCCAACTGTCAGATTATTCCAACATCAGAACGTCGCATGTAGTGCTTTGGCATCGGTCGTTCTCTGAATACCTTTGCAATTGTGACAGTATGATATATATATATATATATATATATATATATATATATCATGCATGGAGTGAGACCTTAAAATATTGAGCTTCTCTTTGTTTCAAGAATAGTTTAGCATTCTCTACTTAACAGAGCCAACCACGTGAAGGTGGAAGCTCATTTAGCCCCTCCTAGGAGGTTCTTATGACCCTTTACAACACTTTAAGACCTCTAATATGTATTCTTAGGGATCATAAAAGGTCATAAAGGGTCATAAGGGGTCCTTGGACACAATAGCTGAGAAACATAAATGTAGGCATCATGGTCACAATTGTTTGGAGACAACATAATTGAGTGGTATACCCAGACAATGCAACACAACTACTACTCCTCAAGTTCCAAGTTGACACTACAGGATCCAAAAACCATAGATAAGGAATAAATTTAGAGAGCGGAGGAGGGCCATAATGACCGAAATAATATAGGGACCCTGTATTATTTTGTTCGTTACGGGCCTCCTCCGCTCTCTAAATTTATTCCTTATCTATGGTTTTTGGATCCCGCAATGTCAACTTGGAACCAAAGGAGTAGTGGTTGTGTTGCATCATCTGGGTATACCATTCAATTATGTTGTGTCTCCAAACAATTGTGACCATGATATCTACATTTATGTTTATCAGCTGTTGTGATATCTACATTTATGTTTCCCAGCTGTTGTGATATCTACATTTATGTTTCTCAGCTGTTGTGTTTATGTGCATGTTCTTTATGTGTTTGGCTTCTCTCCCTCACATCAAAAATAAGATTTTCCCACTCTGAATCAAATAGGGACATCAGTAATAAAATAATGTCAATCAATGATGCAGACAGCTCACGAGCATGGAAAAATCAGTGAGCATCAATATCAGCATAAATCAAATGCCTAAATACTCCACATGGTTCCATGATAGTAGCAGGGTCATGTGGTGCTCAAACAATGAGCTCATAAACAATGCATGATGCCCTAGCTTGCAGCCCGCAAGCCACCAAGACATTTCCTTATGAAATGATCATAAACGAGGAGTACCACATAGTGAATGTCAGCAAAAAAACAAATAAAGAGAGATCAAGCACTTCACACAATGCCTTGAAGGTAATAGAAATGATGCCCTAGCTCTCAAAGCTATGGGGGTCATCAAGCATTCCAAATGCAAAGATGTAAACAATGCCAATATTAAATAGTGAGCTCATAAACAATGCATGATGCCCTAGCTTGCAGCCCACTAGACATCAAGACAATTCCTCATGAAATGATCTGTAACTTTGGAATTCATAAAATAAGAGTTTAGAGGAAATGTTCCACTAATTTATAGACTATTCCTACGGTTGGAATGAAAGTTATGTATTTTCGGAGAAGGTATATGCACAAGTGACAAACATGCAGATTTCACCAAGCACTACTGGGAGCTTGACCCAGCAACAAATGGACTTGTGATGATTTTATCACAATAGTACATTTGTTGCTAGGTAAGCTCCTAATAGTACTTAGGCAAATCTGCATGTTCATCGCCTGTGCATATACCTTCTCTAATCAACTCTTATATACAGGTGAAGGTTGTATATTTTGTATAGGTTGTGTGTGTGCGCGTGCATGTGTGTGTGTGGAACCATTTGAATAGTGAGAACCATTTGACAAACCCTATGGGACTGGACCTAAGTCTCGAGGGCTCATCATTGATGGCCTTGCCTATGTTTATGCTTAGAGACTTCATAGTTCGACTTCATAGTCTCGAACCAGATCAATCTAGGTTCATCATAGTAAGGGTATAAAAAGGGCCTCAAAGGTTTATTTTTACCTAATTTATAAAATACACAAGAGCAACGTAATTCATGCCATACATAAGGGACTGGAACTATTACTTATGAATAGTGAGAACCATTTGACTAACCCTATGAATAGATGATCTTGTTTTATTTGTGTTCATTTCATGAAAAGATACATGTAAAGGAAAAGAAATTTCTGCATCTAAAGATTACATGTATATATATGCCAAATAACTTGTATATACTATACAAGGAAAGGAACTGAAAGATAAAATCGTTTGGGCTCACACATGCCGTGAGCATAGCCAAATTTCAGAAGAATATGCAAGAGTACATACATACATAAGAGGATGAACATAAATAATAAGGGCACCAGACATTGCCTGAAGTGATGAATTTTTGACCCGGGTATGAATCCAGTGTGCTCCTGTGTGATTCGGACCCTGCAAAGAAAAGAGAGATGGGGGTTAGATCAAAAAGATCTAAGCAATGAATGGCTTCCTATTATTGATCCTCATCTACAATTATGCATGTGCATATTCAATTCATACACTTCTGAAAGAAAAACCATGCTACAGGACATGTGCACTCAGAAGAATGTTGCAGATTGGAAAGAAGATACCATGTTTTTCCTCATGAAATGATCATAAATGGGGAGTACCACATAGTGAATATCAACAACAACAAAAAATAAAGAGAGATCAAACACTTCACACAATGCCTTGAAGGTAATAGCAACGATACTTTAGCTCTCAAAGCTCGTGGGTCATCAAGCATTCCAAATGCAAAGATGTAAACAATGCAAGTATTAACATTCATATTGTGCCATTAAATAAACAAATGCCATCAAAATGAAATTGAGTTAATGAGAAGAAAAAGCTTGAATGCCTACCTCAAGTCATGGCTTCCATATGAAGATCAAATGCTAAGGAACTATGTTATAAAATTTCAAGGCATGAAATTTTATAACTGTACATATATTTTCTTCGACTCCCCCACATTGTAAACTCAATGCTAAGAAGCAAAAAGTATAATGTCAAAAAGTATAAAATTTCATGCCTTGAAATTTTATAACATAGTTCCTTAGCAACTGCCATATGAAGATCAAAAGGCTCCAAGCTTCCAAATCGAGCTCGAGCTTCACAATAGAAGAGCAGTGTAAAGTGGCAACTTTCCCATTTTACCACAGTTAGGGCCCTCTTTTACCATGCTTTATGAGATTTATTTTTTTACCATGTTTTATGAGCTTTATGGCTTTCGATAAATTGATTTGGACTCTTAAAGACCCTACAAATCCCTCTACCACCACACATAAAATGGATCAACCTTTTTTGTCTTCTATAAGGTGATTTCTTCCAATTTGTTGTCAATTGAAGTCTTCTACATAGGGAAATTTATGGATGTATAATCATTCCTCAACCTCCAAAATGACCAAAACCAACATGCAACCAATTTGCAAAAAAAAATCATTACAAATGAAAATGTTGTCATGACAACATGACAACTTTTAAGAAACTTTTACATCTTTTCATCAAATGACCCAAAAACATCAAGAATGGTCATATATGGTCACTAGTAGCCAAATTTTAGAAGAATATGAATGAATGCACACACACATAAGTGGGTGAACATAAATAATGAAGGTACCAGACATTGCTTGAAGCAATGAAGTGTTGACCCAGGGTTGAATCCAGTATTCTTATGTATGATCTAGAACCTGCAAGGAAGGAAAAGATGGTGTTGGATACAAAGGATCGAAGCAATGCCTGACACCCTATTAGTGATCCTCATCTACAATTATGCATGTGCATAGTCAAGCCATACACTTCTAAAAGGAACTATGCTACAAAACATGTGCAATCAGGAAATATGTACATGCAATGAGTAAATCAAGACCAAAATGGAGAAAAAAGTATAATGTCAAATGTGTTATCAAGCAACAGCTCATGGGCTGTGATTCAACATGGTATGTTTTTAATACAAGATCAATAGAATGACATCTTGATTAAATATTATGCAAGATCATTAAGCCTAGATGACAGTGATACAATGGTTCACATCTCGAACCTCACAAGATCTTCAAGCTAGCATGCTATCAAAATAGAATGGTAGTGGTGATTCAATGCATCTACAACCTCAACAACATGGAAACATTGATCCAATAATAACAAATGCCAAGCTCACGGTCTCAATGAAATAAACAGTGTATAAAACAATATATGGTACACAACAACAACAAGCATGCAATGACAGCAATAACATTGCATGATGCCCGAGCTCAAATTCAAAATAGTAAGTGTATTAATGTATGATCTAATAGCAGAAACCTCATTGATCATTAGCTGTCAAAAAAAGGACTCAAATGTACTAGTGACTTATGCATTAATAGATTCTCCCTTGTTCATTTGTGCATGATTAAGCTACCTTTTTAGAGTAAGGATCCTACTAGTCTTTTTTATTTTAGAACTACTTTCAAGGGATTTAAACATTAGGTCTGCAGTCTCATGTTTAGAAAAAATAGGTACTATATGGTCCCTAACTGCATCTACTATAAGTTTCATAGTTTTCTGATTGTTCTCAATCCATTGAGTTTTCTCTGGATCATTCTCTACTTCGATCTTGTTTTCTTTCACAAATGAGTCTAACTTATTTACTTTCAGAATCATCATGACTCTAAATCTTCATGATGTAAAGTTATTTGCACCTTCAAGACGATCCTCAAATCTGATTACACTTGACATCATGATTGTGATTTCAAGAGAGAGTATGGTTTAAGGTAATGTGATATCTTAAATTTAATTGGATCTTACTTAGAAAGGCTCTGATACCATGTTAAAGATGATTAAATTTATTTTAGATTTGATCTATTTATGGCTTTTCTATTTTCAGAATATGATTCTTACAATCATTGTTCTTTCTTGCAGATTATAATAAGAATATTGAACTTGATAAATATGAAGTTGTTGCCAAATCAATATTAAGAAATATTGATCATGAATTTACAAGTCTGCATTTTTCTTAATGGTATTCGATCTACAAGAGCAGAACATTTATTAATTTAAATGTCTCCAATTGTGGATCGGATATGCATTAAATATATAAGGAAGAGACACATCCATGAGCGGACATGTCTCCACAAAGTGGAGGCATGTCCGTTCATGAGATGTCTCATGAATTGTGCCTTTTCATCTTAACTAAACACCTAATTTCTAATCTGGGTTCGTTATTTATTAAACATAAATGCTTACCAAGTTCGATTTATTTTTATCTTCCACAAATAATAAATATCCAATCTGGAAATGATCACCGATAATGATGGCTCAATCAGGATCCTATATAAAACATGATATGCCAATAATCTACATGTAATAACCTGTAAATGTAGATCGGTAGTATACTTGGAATATAGTAGATTTCAATCAGTTATATAAGTGATCATCGATTTCTATAATTAATTGCAAATGATGATATGAATATATATACAATTAAAT
>MU225574.1:379974-402596 GCA_018584345.1 Thuja plicata | reverse complement strand
ATATATATATATGACCGAAGCTATCATATTTCAACAAAAACCCTATAAAAATTTGTTAGGAATAATGAAGGTGGTTATCCAATTGTAGAGCATGGATATATGCCTCTTGATTGACTATTAATAGTGTATCTATTTGAGTTATTTGTTAGTCTTGATTGAATACCCTCTTCTAATACATCTACAATATGTGATTTTCACTATTTTCTAAAGCATAAAAAAATTTGTGGTAATTTTGGTTTAAATAATGAACGATTGGTAGACTTGTTTCAAGAGAAACATTAGTTTTCACTGTCATCGTGTCATGTGTATCTTTTAGTTTAGTATGAAAATGGTTAGGAGAAGGAGATATGAGTCTACTGTTGAAGGAAAAAAAGGTGTGATTTTCAATGATAGAGATGATGTAGTAACACATGCGATTGTTAGCTAGTGTTGTAATATTTATTTCTCCTAAGCCTATTGTTGTCACCTACTTATTAGGAGCAAGAATCAATGGAACAACTGGAAGATTGCATTGGGATTTCATCCCTCCTATTTTCTCCTAACATGTTGCAGTAGTTTACCAATGAAATTAATTTTTGTAGGTAAGTTTGAATTTTAAAGTGTGAGAGGGAATTTTGGACGACCCCAAACAAATAAGAATGTTTATAGATAGTTATAGGGAAGAGAATTTTCTGAATAATAGTTCTGAACAAGAAGAATATTCGTACACTAAATAAAATTTCTTGTTGTCTCTCCCTGCACATTTAATTTTATTTATTGCGATATCTTTATTTTTCAAGTTACCCAAATACACTCTTCCAAAGCTCCCTTCCCCAATTTCATAAACAATGCATGATGCCCTAGCTTGCGGCCCACGAGCCATCAAGATATTTCCTCATGAAATGATCGTAAATGGGGAGTACCACATAGTGAATAATAACAACAAAACAAATAAAGAGAGATCAAACACTTCACACAATTTATTGAAGGTAATAGCAACGATGCCCTAGCTCTCAAAGCTCATGGTTCACCAAGCATTCCAAATGCAAAGATGTAAACACTGCCAGTAATAAATTGTGAGCTCATAAACAATGCATGATGCCCTAGCTTGCAACCATCAAGACATTTCCTCATGAAATGATCATAAAAAAGGAGTACCACATAGTGAATATCAATAGAGAAACAAATAAAGAGAGATCAAACACTTCACACAATGCCTTGAAGGAAATAGCAATGATTCCCTAGCTCTCAAAGCTTGTGAGTCATCCAACATTCCAAATGAAAAGATGTAAACAATGCCAGTATTAACATTCATATTGTGCCATTAAATGAACAAATGCCATCAAAATGAAATTGATTTAATGAGAATACAAATCTCAAATGCCTACCTCAAGTCATGGCTACCATATGCCAAGCTTCCAAATCAAGCTCGAGCTTCATAATAGAAGATCCCTCTTCGCGCACGCAACTCGATCTACCATAGTTAGGGCCCCCGTCCATCACAAAAATTAGAAATGAGCACTTCTTTTTCTTTTCTTTTTTTACTATAATCACGTGGGTGTCAAAATTATGAGGGTACCGTCGCTATTACGACAACATCGGGGGCACTTGGAAAAAAAAACAAAAATCACACACAAATGGTAGTGCCATCGCAAATTGGCGTCAAAATTAAACCCCAAATGTTGTAGTGCCACATCATTGAACGGGTAAGAATTTGTTTTTGTTTGAATTTGAATTAAAGTAGGGTTTATTCAATTGATTTAAGTTTTGTTTATTAATTGTACTTGTCAGATTCTCAAAACAATCCTCGACGACAAAACAAACAATGATGACCTCTTCCTAAACAACCACCACAAGCAAACCTTGAAAATATTGTACACGAAGAATAACATAACTCTCAAAATGCTGCTCCACAACAACAAAACCCTCAAAATGCCACTCTCTAACAACCGCTACCACCCGAAAACCCTTCGCGTCCTATACTAGAACTTGTACAAGCCACACAAGAGGACTTATAAATTTCCTGACACAGAACACTACTCAAATTAATATGATACTGAATAGGTTGAGGTCCTCTAATCCTGAGCACCACTCATCCCTTGCCACAACCTCGGAATCAATGGCCAATAATGCCAAGGAGTTATCTAGACAGATTATGAAATGGGGTTCATTTAGGGATAGATTTCATGAATTTTATGCTGATGGGTTGTCATATGATGAGGTGAAAAGAAAGGGTATACTTAAAGATGACATATGTGCTCTTTTTACTGATCATAAAACTAATAACACCCTACTTACTAATACAAATAGGTTTTCTATACATTGTTGTGTCCGCACTAAGATGAAAAATGCATTTTGGGATAGGTGGTATATAGTCTTTGACAAACCACCTTGTAACAATTGGGAGGTGCCTATATATTTTTTGGGAATTTTATATTGTGAGTTTATCCTTGGCTTGAAGCCAAATTACTTTGACATTTGACAGTTCCAGGGTAGAGGGAGAGGCTCTGTGTGGGATAGACCTAGGGCTCAGAGGGTGGTAGACCCTCCACATAAGATGCCTTTAGCTACTAAACCCATGGTTCACATCATGGTCCCAGTATCCCCGAAGGAGTCTATGAAGTTACAGACTCTTCAGGAAGCTATTCCATTGACTGATGTCATTGTTCAACATGACACAAAACTAGTCAAACCAGAGGATGGATCAACACATGTGTTACCTCCATCATCATCAAGTGTACCATTTGGACCAACCCAGCCCATTGAGCATATGTGCCTCAACTGTTGGAATATTTGTTTTGGGGTAGATACTAATGCGAATGAAGATGGTTTGGCATCCCATTCATGTACACGTTGTGGGAGTAGATGTTATTCTTCCACTGCAGAGGATGTGGCCCTCACTGATGACCTGATGACCATGGTATTTTCTGGTAGAGAGCATATGCATGTGCGTTTATGACATGTTATTAAATTAATCACCTATATCTTATTAAAGTAAATAAATTTTTATTTATAGATCAATTTAAAGTGATATATAAATAATATGCATTGCAAGGTGTAGTAGGTGGTACAACAACACCACGTAGTGTTCGTTCCACTCCATGTGCATGGGTGATAGGCCATTTTAATGGCATACTTTAGATACCCTAGAAGAACTTTTGATAGGTCTTTTCCTATGTTTTCTTTTATTACTCCAAGACTTTATGCTTTAAAACTGTTAATATGTGGTAGTCAACCACTGAACCTATGCCATGGACATATGCTTACTTAATATGCTTTATCTAGATGAATATGCTCTATTTATTACTATGGAATTATGATCATGTTTTATGAATGAATTGACTATTTGAGCAATAGATAATGCATATGTACTTTAAATGATTAATTTCCATGAATGCTTTTGTCCTAACAGTTTTAATGCAACGCATCAAAGTATCAACTATTATCTTGTTCAGGTAAGCACGTCTATGTGCTAGACGCTTGACTCGGTCCTGCAGTAGATGCACATAGATGAAACATCAGTGTAGCAGTAGTGGAAGGTTTTTAATTAATCTAGATGGAGACGGTTGAGTGAAGACTTGGAAAATGCAATAATTTACCTGATGAAATCTAGGAGAGAGTGGGAAGTTAGATCTGTTGTCTAAGCAATTCTTTCCTCTTTTCTGGACCGATTCCATTTCCTATTTTCTAGCTTTCCTTTTTGTTAGTTGTTTGTAATAAAAGCTCTGCCTTTTCTTAGGGCGTGTTGAGTTTAGCAGCTAGATGTTTTCCTATAAATAAAGCCCCGCTCCTGCGTGAGAAGGAGGGCATTATTATTATGATAGTTGCAATATAGTTCAATTATGTTATTTTACTGTTGATGAGAATCTTTGTACTCTGTTATTCATTTTAATAAGCAAATGAAGTGTTGAGATCAGTTTTGTGTAATTGAGTGTTCTAGGTACTCACCCAAGGGGGCTCACTTGGTGAGGAATCCATAGTTAGATTCATTTTAGTTTAGTTCACTTTCCTTCATTTCTGTCATTTCAATTGCTATGCTGAATAGCTCCTGCAACCAAAGCTACAGGACATCTACCGCTTCCTACGGCCGAGCAACAGAGTAACTAAGACATTGTAGTTATTTTGTGCACTCTTCCATCCTACTAGCAACATTCACTTCCATCATTTACTTTCAAGTACTTAATTTCATAGCAATAGTTTAGCTTTCCTTTGAGTATTCATTTCATGCAGCAATAGTATAATTTCCCATCGAAAACATTTATTTCCTACAGCCATAAAATAGTTTCTTTCCAGCATTTGTTTCTTGCATCAATTATAGAATGATTGGTTGAGAAAGTGCTTGGTGCATATATTTTTCTGGCCCATTTCAAGTAACACGTCCCTAGGTTTGACATGTTAAATGAGTTTCTTATAAAGAGGATGAAGTGCTTAGTTGGATGTCCAAACCCTGAGTTAAAGGATTATGCCTGGTTTATGAGCCTTTATAACAAGTGATCATTTTTACCGCCGCTGTCGGGGACAGTGCCGAGCCTGGTTCTTATTCAACCATTCCTAGGATTTGTGTTTATGCTTTCATTCCCTACTTTAAGTAGATTAAGTCTTATCTTGACAAAAAAAACCGCTATTCACATCATTCCATACTATTTGCATACATAATAGACGAAGAGACGCCCGAGGAAGGTACTTTCCAAATCCATCCAGTAACCTATTTGAAGAAGAAAGCTAGTTCATTAACGCTATTTTTGAGCTTCTTGAAGCCCCTTCATCATCCTCATCTTCTGAGGGTGACTTTCGTGGGTTCTTCCAGGAACAACCAGAAGCCAATCTATTTGTTGAAACCTTTGCCAACCTAGAACTCCAGAATCCTCGAGAAGAAAATCCTTGGTATTTAGTCATCTACCAACCTCAGAACCCACCTCAAAATCCACCTCAACGACCAGGAAGGATGGCCAATCCTACTACATTTCCTTTTCCCATCTCTGATCAGCGAGATAATAAAAACCTCAAAAATATTCCCTCTTCTTCTCTTCCAAAATTTTATGGCCTTGTTACAGAGGACCTGAATAATTTTCTCTTTGAGTTTGATATCCTTTGTAGGAGCTATGACTACACCACTAATGCCCAAATGATTAAGCTCTTTCCTGCAACACTTAAAGAGTCTGCACTGCGATGGTTTATGGGCTTAGGACAGGATGTTGTCCACAATTGGGATGAAATGAAGGATGCTTTCTTGTTGAAATACAAGGAGTACTATTAAGGAAATGATATGCGAGGGGATGACATCTTTAAGATGTCATAGAATGAGGATGAGATTCTTGAGGATTATGTCTCAAGGTTCATGTTTAGTTTGTAGAAGAATACTCAGCATGAGCTTAATGAAGAATCTTAGAAGTTTCTCTTTTTGCGAGGCATTCATGACGGATGCACAAAGGCACTAGACCTAATGGTCAGAGGAGATATCACCCAGGCATCATGGGATGATATCTGAAAGATCTTCCTTAAGTACTCAAGAGCTTTTGTTAAGAAAGGAAGGGGATATAGTTCCACCCTAGGGAAGTCCAATGGTGTTGGTGCTTCATGGAAAGAGATAACCAATCTCTTGTCCGATTTTAAGAAAGATATCATTAACAACATGGCCAATCAACTGGACACCATGTAGGCTAAAAATAAACATGAGGAAGCAGAGGCCATGGTAGCAGAATTTTGTCCACATTGTAGACAGAAGAAGAGAAACTGCAGATGCAAACTAGTTGCTAACATGGAGACTACACAAATGCCAACTGATTACAAACCAGTTGAACCAGAGGATGAGCAGTTGTTCTTCGTCGCTCAAAGATGACCATGGGTATAGAGACAAGGTATGCCTCAGGACCCTCTTTCATTTAGCGGTCCTTTTTATAATAATCAATGGCAAACCCCCATGAATTACCAAAATCCTCCCTGGAACAATTCCCAGAATCAGTGGCAAAATTACCCCAATCCACAGTGGACAAACCCTCAAGGAGGTTGGAAACAACCTTGAGGGACGTAGCAGCCACCATAGGGTAATTGATAGCAAAATCCGCCGTGGCGAGGCGGCCAACAATGGCCAAATCAACCACAAGGATTTTTTCCACCACCTATGCAACCTCCACAACATCAATCTCTTTTTCCACCTCCTATAGCCACTAACCCGCCTCCTAAGCCTACTCAGTTACATACACAACCATAGCCAAACCCCAACAATCGACCTCCACCACCTCAGCAAAATGTGTATGCTATAAACCCGTCGCAGTATCCTGTGCAATACCCTGCGTATGCAATCAACCTTGATGATATTCACCTACGGTCTGGTACCACTCTGCTTGCACTTGAGCTTCCTGTAATTACTAAAATGCCTTCTGAGGAGCCCAATCAACCTAACAATCTATCTACTCCAGTAGCCCCTGCAACACTAGCTAAAGCCAATCAGAATACCATTCCTCCTTTTCCGCAAAGATTGCAGCATAACAATTTGAAAACCACTGATGAAGCAACTTTCAATATCCTTGATCAACTAAAGAATGTCAACATCCAAATTCCCCTTTTCCAGGCAATCAAAGATGTTCCCACATATGGAAAATCCATCAAGGAAACTTTCTTTAAAAATCCTGGTCACAAGAAGAAGGATCCCTAGACTGTCCATGTCCTGGGCAAACTGGCGGACATCATGTTAGGGAAGCTTAACATCCCAAAATATTCTGACCCTGGCAACCCTGTTGTTGAGGTCATTATTAATGGGACTGCTATCAAAAATGCCTTGATTGATCTTGGAGCTGCCATTAATTTCATGACCAAGGACATTATGCAATGCCTTGGTATCACCAACCTCTGTAGTACACATACTATCTTGCAACTCACAGATAGTTCGACTATAAAGCCTGATGGAGTGGTGGAGGACATTGTGGTTGACCTTGAGTCTTTGTCCTACCCTGCAGATTTAATAATCCTCTCTCCAAAAGCTACCCTAGGAGGCTATCCAATTATTCTGGGATGTCCTTGGCTGGCTACCGCTAATGCCTATATTGGTTTTTGGTCAGGAGATATGACTATTTTTGATGGCCAGCACACCAAAAATTTGGCCTTGTATCCCCCTGCTCAACCTCAGATGGAATTAGGCTCTCCCATATGGACAGATGTAGGAGAGGAAGCTGAAGTTATTGATTCAGTCTCCTAGTTAATGATGTTAACAAGGGATCCCTTCCTGCAGCTTCAGGAGGAAGATAAAGTAATCACCAACATCATGCATAACCAATATGGATTGAACTTAGACCCTTTGGATTGTTCCTTCCAAAACTACTCCCTGCAGCCGTTGTACTCTGATTACCAAATACCTTCTCCTGTATCCAACTAGCTCTATCACCAAATGCTTCCCTATGAGATCCAATTTCCCTCATTGACCGATGCATCTATGGTTGAGCTCACTAAGAAAATGGAAGTTTCCCCTGAACGTTGCTTGAAAATTAATAACAAACTTACTCCTCGACAACAAACATTGTTGACCAAGTTACTGAAGAACCATGCTACAAATTTTGCCTGGGATTATGCTGATATGAAAGGTCTAGACCCAAAGTTATGCACGCATAGGATTCTCCTAGAAGAGGATAAACCCCCAGTAAGGCAATTTCAAAGACGTGTCAACCCTGCCCTCTGTGAGATAGTCAAAGCCGAACTCCAAAAACTCCTTAAAGCTGGTTTCATATACCCTATATCAGATAGCCAGTGGGTTTTCCCACTAGTCATAGTTCCTAAGAAAGGTGGAAAGTGGAGAGTGTGTGTGGATTACAGAGAGCTTAACAATGCCACTAAAAAAGACCATTTCCCTCTTCCGTTCATTAACCAGGTTCTGGACTCTCTAGCAGGGAAGAAATACTTTTCTTTCTTGGATGGGTATAGTGGATACAATCAAATCCGGATTCTTCCTGAGGATCAGGAAAAGACCACATTCACCTGCCCATGGGGGACTTTTTCTTATTCAGTTTTATCGTTTGGCCTCTGCAATTCTCCTCCTACTTTTTAGCAGGCAGTTATCAACATTTTTGCTAACATTTCCCATGACTGTATGGAGATCTACATGGATGACTTTACAACTTATGGTGAAACTTATGAGGAAGCGTTGGCAAATCTGGAAAAAGTCCTCACCAGGTGCAAAGAACACAACCTATCTTTGAACAGTGAGAAGTGTTTTATGATGATGCAAAAAGGAGTAGTGCTTGGTCACTATATATCTGCTCTTGGCATTCAGGTAGACCCAACCAAAATTGAAATCATTGTGAATCTGTCTACCCCAGCCAAACAAAAAGATGTCATAAGCTTTCTTGGTCGTGCTGGGTATTCCAGAAGATTCATAAAGGACTTCAACAAGATGACCAACCCTATGTATTCACTTCTCACTAAAGATGGTAACTTTATCTAAACACCAGACTATGATGAAGCTTTCCTCCAGCTGAAGTCTGTACTGACTCAGGCACCTATTTTGCGAGGTCCTAATTGGACACTCCCATTCCACATACATACAAATGCCTTTGATCATGCTGTTGGAGTAGTTCTTGGACAAAAGAAAGGTACTCTAGAACATGCTATTTATTTCATTAGCAAAAATATGTAAGGAGCTGAGTAGAATTATACAGTTACCAAAAAGGAGCTATTGGCTATTATCTGTGCTCTCAAAAAATTCTGCCACTATCTTACTGGTTATCAAATCTTTGTGCATACAGACCATGTAGCTATTAAGTACTTAGCTAACAAACTTGCAATAATAGGGAGGTTAGCTAGATGGTTGTTGCTACTACAGGAGTTTGATATTACCATCATAGATAAGCCAGACCAATCAAACATGGTGGCTGATTTTCTCTCGCACCTGTAGAATGTTGATGAACCTATGGCAATTGATGATAGTTTCGATAACGACCACCTGTTCTCCATTGCAGCTCAAGCACCCTAGTACGCTGATATTGCTAACTATCTGGTTTCTCAAAAGGTACCACCACACTTCTCTCCAAAGGAAAAGCGGTTACTAATAGAGAAAAATTTCAACTTTTCATGGATTGTTGATTGTTTGTTCTATACTGGCCCTGACCAAATATTGAGAAGATGTATTCGAGAGGATGAAACTTATGACATCCTTTGGGCTTGTCATGATGAGCCCTGTGGAGGATAATTTTCTACCAAAAGGACAGCCATGAAGGTACTTAACACTGGTTACTACTAGTCATCCCTTTACAAGGATTCAACCAATTACACCAGGAAGTGTGATCGATGTCAGAGGATGGGGCGGCCTACTAAATTTGATGAAATGTCACTCTTTCTACAGGTTTTAGTGACTCCATTTGATAAATGGGGAATTGATTTTTTCGGTCCCATTAGTCTTGCGTCTAATGATAATTCATACATACTTGTATGTACTGATTATGTAACCAAGTGGGTGGAGGTTAGAGCCACGAAGCATGCCAGGGATAACAGAGTTGCATAGTTTCTATATGAGGAGATATTCACACGCTATGGTGTACCCCAAGAGTTAGTCACTGATCAAGGAGCTCAATTTACCTCTATTTTGATTATTGCTCTGATGAAAGAGTATAATATTTGCCACCAAAAATCAAGCCCCTATCACCCACAGGCGAATGGTCAGGAAGAAATCACCAATAGGGAGATAGAAGCTATCCTCACAAAGATAGTTCAATTGCACAAGAAAGATTGGAGCAGTCACCTCCAAGAAGTAGTATGGGCCTACCAAACTACATGGAAAACCAAAATAGGGTTTACTCCTTTTGAGTTGGTATATGGAAAACAGTTGTGATGTCGATTGAGTTTGAACATAAGACTTTACGCACGACATTGCAGCTCAACATTGATCTTACTGAAGCACAACATGACAGGATCATGCAGCTTAACCAGTTGGATGAGATATGGAAAACTGCCCTGTAGCACATAGAATTAGTTCAAACATAGTGACAAAAGTGGCATGATTCTCATATCCTTTCCAAACAGTTTGATCCTAGCGACTGGGCTCTTTTGTATGACTCCAGATTCCAATAAACCCAAGGTAAGCTTATAACACATTAGCTTGGCCCTTATGAGATTATACATGTTTATGCTAATAGAGAAGTTCAACTATCCACCATCGACCCTGTACATTTCAAGTTACTGGTGAATGGTCATAGGCTTCGTCTATACCATAAACCTCAGACAAAGGCCAATTTCCTACGGCAGTTTGAGATTTCTCCTGCCCCAGCTAAACCTCCTACAACCACCAAACCTCCTACAACAAAAGAACCTCCTGCAGTCGATGAATCTCCTCCTCCTGCAAAAGCCTTTCCTGCAGCCGAAGGACCTCCTGCAGCCAAAGAACCTCCTTCATCTGAAGATTTTCCTGCAATCGAAGGGCCTCTTCCTGCTGAGGGCATTCCTACAGCCAACCAGAGTAATTATTTGCTCCGGTCGTCTCTTTGAAAATTTTCCACATGCAGTCATAATAAAAATTTTGTTTCCCACGAAAAATCGCTTGTCCATAATAAAAACATCATTTCATTAGCTTTTTCATCACCTTTTTCTGCCATCAAAGAATTCACGTCACCCCATTATTGTGTTAGCTCAAATTTTTTCTTTGCCTACGTCATCAAATCTTTCTGGATTTGGGTATTTAATGGTATAATATTCCAAGGTATGCATTACTTTATTGTTTCAAAAAGTTTTTTGCTTCATTTAATATGATTATGATACATTGTAATTAATATAGCGATTCATCCATGATTTTTTCATACTTTTCCATGCAAGTGTGGACACTTGTCACCTTTTTTGTAGGGGGCAGTAAATAGGTTTTGTGTGTTATGATTGAAATATCCCATCAGCTCAGATATTTTTTCAGTTTCAAATCTACTGTCATAATTTCTATCCTTTGTCATTACTATTTTTGCTACCAGAATTGTACTAAGCCGTCATGTAAAAAATGATGATTTGACAACCCCTACGTGTAACCTTTCGAATCCAGCCCTGTCTTTTTAACTCAAAATTTCATCTTAGATTCACAACACTATTTCAAAAAAAAAAAAAATTGTGTCTTGTCTGCGTTACTCGGAAACCTAGAAAGTTTTATTCCAATTCTGGGCACGGCAGTGGCATTTCAGCAAAAAGAATAGATAGTAGCAGTGGAGTAAGAGGGTTTTTTTGAGTTTTTCAGAGATTGTTGGAAATTTAAAACAGTAGAATGGGTGGTTCTCCTATATGACATGAACAATCAAACCACTTCACTTTGTTACAGGACTGGGACAATGTTTATGTTTTTAACAGAGTAGGGTGGCTGACCTATTTTGTTAGGTTAAATGGGTATGATGAAGCGACAACACTAGAATTTTTGAGAACTTACAGCAATGGAGTTGCATATGTTAAAGGGTTGCAAATTGAAGCTTCTGAAGCACAAATTTTCAAAGTCTCTGTACTTCCTTCTATAGGATAAGTGTTTCCGCATGGGAACGATGCGCACGCAGCCATAACCAAATTTTCTTTGCCAGTAGATGTCCCAATAGATTACAACAAACAGGGTGTTAAGAAAACATATTTTCTAGGAGAATATCCTTAGTTGGCAGTTCATATTATCAGGTACATTACCTGTGAGGGCCATTTTTCCTTCCTGCATGCAGTCTACTTTAAATTGTTGAGCCATTTACGACATAACCATTTAGTAAATATTCCCAATTTTCTTTACGCCCTTTTGAATTTAAGTGCTGAAGAGGTACGGAAGGGGTGGCAGAATGTAGTTACCCACCATGATTTAATCAAACTTTTGGTGGAAAGGTCACTGATGGATGTCTCTCCCATGTCTTGGGACAGATTTATTGTAGTGCCTCATGTTCAATTGCATGGAGAAGGGACACGACCTAAAATTCAAGAACAATGGGGAAATAACCCTAATGAGGATGAATAATTTGTTGAGCAAGATGAACCTTTGAGAAATCCTTCTCCTTCAGGATTTAATGTGGAGAATGTGCCATTAGGCCATCCAAACCCTACCTTAGGGAGCAAAGAAACTAAGGTTCCCACAATTTCTGGGCAAAAAGATAAAAAGGGTAAGGGTAAAGCCAAGATGGTAGAATATATGAGTCAAGATGTTCCTATTTCTCCTGCAGCCACACCTGCCAAGAAAAGAAAACTTTCATAGAAGCAACCTGCAGCTTCTATTGATACACCATTGCGCAGAAGTGCTCATTTGAACACTACACAAACAGACAACAAGGATTCCCCTATTATGGTTGACTCTTCTCATGTCTCCTCTGAGAAGCCCTTGCAAGAACATCCACAAGAAGGTAGTCTGATTGCAAAATGTCAGGGTATGATGGAAAAGGATCCTGCAACCGCTGAAGTGGTTAAAGAAGCAGCGTGTGTAATACCAAAGGTAGCAGAACCTAAAGGAGCTGAAAGAGAATCTTCTTCTCTACAAGAAGGCAATCATGGGGAAAAGCCCCTTGTTCCAAATAACGTGCCAGTTTGTACAAAGGAAGAGGAAGGCCCACAAGCAGCCAGGCCGGTCCCACATAAGAAACTAGAAGAGGTAACTGTTCATGCTCTCTCAGTTGACTATTTTAATGCAATGCAATATCAAAAGTCAATGTGGGAGTTGGAAAAGACAAAATTAAGAAGGGAGCTCGAAAGGAAACAACAAGAAATTGAATTCCTACAAAATAAATAACTAACATTACAAATATAATTCCAAATTTAATAGAATGCAAACCACCACCACTGGTTTATACCCTATGCCTTAAGGAGAAATTTATACTGTTTAAATTAATGAGAGTCCTTTGGGATCTTAACTCAGGCATAGGAACCCCACAAGAATTTGTGGCCGCATACAATACATCACCTGATTGTGTCCAGAATTTGTTATGTGAGTTATATATTCACTATTATGCTAATCCTTTTAACACTGATTGGAATCCCCTTCTTTTTATTTGTGATATACATTTGTCTGCCCTCCTTTCCTGGACCCAGAATGAAATTAATTATGGTGGGCAATTGCATAAGTACATAACCCTTGAACAGTCCATTTCATTGCCCCTTCATCCTAAAATCTGGTCACCGTGACAACTTTACTGTGATTGGATGCAAATTGTTTATGGATTTCATGATTTTGCACTTAGGAAATGGATTCTGGAAAGCTGTGAGGAATTGTTGTCAGCATTTGAAAGATTGTCACTATCAGACAGGGACAGAGCAGCCAAGGGGTTAAGGCAAAGATGGGGGAGACTCACTATGGCACTCAAGAAGGCAGAACCACACAGTCTAATCAACTTGCAGGCTGTAATGCAGCGTGTTACCTGGTATATATACCTAGGATGACAACCACAACCCAAAATATGGTTGCATCTCACCTTCCAGCCTCCTTTGCTTTTATGGCCAATATACAGCTATGTGGGTGATGAACTAGATGAGAAACATGAACTAAGAAGACGCATTAAGGTGGAGAGAACAAATGGATTCTATTGGTGAGTGGGCACCTCTGTGATTGGAGAGACACATGAAGGAGACCTTTGGGTTATTGCAAAGATCTGGAACGTCTTGGTGCCTGAGGATTGACACTAGTCTTCATAGGGGGAAAATGATAGGCCATTTTAATGACATACTTTAGATACCCTAGAAGAACTTTTGATAGGTCTTTTCCTATGTTTTGTTTTATTACTCTAAGACTTTATGCTTTAAAACTATTAATATGTGGTAGTCAACCACTGAACCTATGCCATGGACATATGCTTACTTAATATGCTTTATCTGGATGAATATGCTTTTTTTATTACTATGGAATTATGATCATGTTTTATGAATGAATTGACTGTTTGAGCAATAGATAATGCATATGTACTTTAAATGATTATTTTCCATGAATGCTTTTATCCTAACAATTTTAATGCAGTGCATCGAAGTAGCAACAGTTATCTTGTTCAGGTGAGCACGTCTATGTGTTGGATGCTTGAATTGGTCCTGCAGCAGACGCACACAGTTGAAACATCAGTGTAGCAGTAGTGGAAGGTTTCTGGTTAATCCAGGTGGAGAGGGTTGAGCGAAGACTTGGAAAACACAATAATTTCCCTGATGAAATCTAGGAGAGAGTGGGAAGTTAGATATGTTGTCTAAGCAGTTCTTTCCTCTTTTCTGGACCGATTCCATTTCCTATTTTCTAGCTTTCCTTTCTGTTAGTTGTTTGTAATAAAAGCTCTGCCTTTTCTTAGGGCATGTTGAGTTTAGCAGTTAGATGTTTTCCTATAAATAAAGCCCCACTCCTGCGTGAGGAGGGCATTATTATTATGATAGTTGCAATATATTTCAATTATGTTTTTTTACTGTTGATGATAATCTCTGTACTCTGTTATTCATTTTAATGAGAAAATCAAGTGTTGAGATCAGTTCTGTGTAATTGAGTGTTCTGGGTACTCAACCAAGGGGCCCACTTGGTGAGGAATCCATAGTTAGATTCATTTTAGTTTAGTTCACTTTCCTTCATTTCCATCATTTCAATTCCTATGGTGAATAGCTCCTGCAGCCAAAGCCACAGGAAAACTACCGCTTCCTACGGCCGAGCGACAAAGTAACTAAGGCATTGTAGTTATTTTGTGCACTCTTCCATCCTACTAGTAGCATTAACTTCCATCATTTACTTTCAAGTATTTACTTTCACAGCAATAGTTTAGCTTTCCTTTGAGTATTCATTCCATGCAGCAATAGTATAGTTTCCCTTCTAAAGCATTTATTTCCTGCAGCCATAGAATAGTTTCTTTCCAGCATTTGTTTCCCACATCAATTATAGAATGATTGGTTGAGAAAGTGCTTGGTGCATATATTTTGCTGGCCCGTTTCAAGTAATACGTCCCTAGGTTTGACATATTAAATGAGTTTCTTATAAAGAGGATGAGGTGCTTATTTGGATGTCCAATCCCTAAGTTAAAGGATCATGCCTAGTTTTTGAGCCTTTGTAACGAACGATCAATGGGTAGCTTTGACACCCGAGGTAAAGATTTTTAAATATTATTAAAAATAGAATAATACATTGGTTTCAAAATATTTTTTGTTAATATGTATATTTATTTGGTGTTTTATAGGGCTTATCAGGGGCTCAAATGTCCCAAGTTGATGATGTCACGCTTTCAACCATTGAATTTGGCCTAGAAAGCTTTGCAGTTCATATTTTGCATTGTTCTTATTTACAATTTTAATTGAATCCATACGAGTCATTTAGATTTAGATTTTTTTGACTTAGATTTAATATTATATATTTGTTTCTTGTATGTTAATTTTAGTTTTGTTAGGTTACCCCACCTGGCTCGAGGACATCTCATGTGTGAAAGGCATCTTCTAGCACGCCAAGACAGGAAAAGATATCTTCGTGGACACCCAAACACCAAAAGTTAATTTAGTACAATTTTAATTTATTTGTTGAAATGTATTATGATTAAACATGTACATGTAGATCTTGATGAATGCACCTGAATTCTTTGTTCTATATACATAAACAATTGGGGTTTACAAAATTAATGAATGCACCTAATGTCGCAGAGGTTTAGGAGAGGGAAGAGGTAACATTTTCATATTCACTTTCGATTGCATTCTTGTTTGTTCGAAATCTCTAAATCCTTCCTCTATGACTATAAAATATGTTAACTTTTTCATATAGGAAATGGTCATAGCCTATTCATCAACGACAATACCTCCTAAGAGTACAAGAAAACCATCTGAGCCTATTTGTTTCTATATGTGTCAAACATATGTGTTTAGATATAAGTACATACATTTTTAGTTTTTTAGTGTTTGTCACCAACTTTGGGTTATTAACTTGTATTAATTGTCTTTTACCTATTACATCCCCCTTCGCAAGTTCCCACAAATGCTCTACCATTTCATTTTGTTAGAAGTCTTGATTGTCAAATATAGGGTCCAACACAATGGAGGGAAGATGTATGTTTGTCTTATTAGTTGAAACCCTCTTGTGAACTCTTTTTGGATTTCTTTCTTGTTTGTTTGAAAGCCCTAATTCCTTCCTCTATGACTATAACATCTTTTATCGCTTACCATTCATGAAACGATCATAATTGATTCATCATTGACTATGCCTCCTATGAGTATAGGAGATCCATCCGAGGCTCTGGTATGCATTTGCTTTTTAGTCCATGCATTTTTAGTTTTTTAGTGTTTCTCGACATATATGTTATTATCTTGTATTAATTTCATTTTACCTGTTACAAACCCCTTCACGACTTCCCACTGATCCTCTACCTTTTCATTTTGTTAGGATTCTCGTTCTCCCAAGAAGGGGCCCATCAAATTTACTACACAACCCAACACTAGAAGAAAGATAGGAGGTAATCAACAATTCAACTACAAACAAATTGCAGTTCAGTATTTAGTTATTTTGAGAAAAGATATCTAATTCAACATTTGTATTGTTCTTGTGCAGCCACCTACAGAGCCACACACTGCTTCGAACAGGATCGATTTTGATGATCCACCGCAATCATAAATATTGATGGAGACATATAGTTCAGGTTGTAGTAATTGAAGGACCAATTTATGTATATATTCAACATTTGTATTGTATATATCGACCTTGACATGGCACATGCCTCATTTTTGTAACTCTGTTATTGACTTGACATTTATGCCATTTTTGTATATGTACACAATTATTGATCCTTTTCATATATATGAAAGTTGATATTTGATCTAATTAGTTCATTGTGTGCATATATTTGTACTTCAAAACTTAGTTATTTGCATTTGAAATGTGATCCAACTTGTTCATCGTGTTTATGTCTTGATACTTTGAAACATACATATTTACAATTTAAATGTGTCTTGAATTTTTTAATTCTATGCAACTCATATGGCGTATACTTTTAAATGATTATTTAATATAATAGAATGCAAACATGTTTATTATTGGAGTCATATTGTGCTTATGAAATAATGAAATTCAAACACAAGGGCTATCAACACCGCCAAATTTCATTGTTGGTTCATGCGCATCGGGAATGATCAATTTCATATATCTACCTCTTTGGACACATTTTGATATGTTTCAACACATACAAATTGTCAAATGTTTTTACTTGAACCTTTCCTAGGCTATTGGAGTAAAGCTTTTGGTTTGGGAGAGTGTTTAGAGGGTATGTGATTTGTAAAATGGGCCTAATTGGCCCTTAAATACCTGAAATCAACAATTTTTGAGCAAGTTGTTCCAAATCATGACATGTCAAGTTTGACATATGTTAGGTGTATCCTAAATGGTTATCTAAAAATGTTAATTTTGTATATGAGAGGTGAACATGTTAGAAGTTATGAACCAAAAACTGAGTTTTAAGGGCTACTAGGAATAAACCCTCGTAGTGAAGAAAGCCCATATCGCATTTTGTTTGTCATGGGCACAAACCGACACCTCAATCACATCTATTTGGGTAGTTTTACCCTAGGAATGGTCTCACTTTGCCTCTCGACATACTGTAATGTCAACGGCATACCCTACCGACGATGTCCCTGGTGTACCCAAAGTGCAAAAAATTGTTGAACTTTGACGGACTATTTCTTGCAAACCGTAGCACTTGCGCACGATCTGTTTGAACCTACAGGGTCATGTTAGGCCCCTCTACAAAAAAAATTCTCAGTCTTTGAAGGCTCATAGTCCTTTTTGCAGGGCAACAAATTTTCAGTTCATGCAAAAAGGGTCAGATGCACTTAGTGCAAAGGTGCCAAGGACCTCATATCACATGTTGTTCATCGTGGTCCCGAACTAACACCTCAATCTATCTGGTTGGGTGGTTTTACCCTAAGAATGCTCTCACTTTGCCTCTCAACATGTTGAAACGCTCAACAACATACCTTACTAGCAATGTCCCTTGTGTACCCTAAGTGCCAAAAACTGTCAAACTTTAACAAACTATTTCTTGCCAATCATGGTACCTACACATGATCTGTTTGAACCTACAGGATCATGTTAGTCCCCTCTACAATAATTTGTCTTGGTTTTTGAAGGCTCAGAGTTCTTTTTACATGGCATCAATGTTTTTGTTCATGCAAAAAGGGTCAGATGCACTTAGTACAAAGTTGCCAAGCACCCCATATCATGATATGTTCTTTCAGGGCCCAAACTAACACCTTGATCATGTCTGGTTGGGTGGGTTTACCCTAGGCATGCTCCCACTTCTCCTCTCGACACTTCAAAAATCTCAATGACATACCCTATCGACGATGTCCCTTGTCTACCATAAGTGCAAAAAACCATTGAACTTTGACGAAGTATTTATTGCAAGTCATGATACCTGTGCATGATCTGTTTGAACCTAAAAGTTTGTGTTAGTCCTCTCTATAATAACCTATCTCTATTTTTTAAGGCTCAGAGTCCCTTTTGTAGGGAAACAATTTCTCTATTCATGGAAAAAGGCTCAGATTCGATGCACTTAGTTCAAAGTGGCCAAGCACTCCATGTCATGTTATGTTCGTCGTGGGCCTAAACCGACACCTTGATTGTGTTTGGTTTGGTGGTTTTACCCTAGGAATGGTCCCACTTTTCCTCTCGGCACGTTGGAACGCTCAGTGACATACCCTACTTACGATGTCCCTTGTGTACCCTAAGTGCAAAAAATTGTCAAACTTTGACAGACTATTTATTAAAAACCATGGCATCTGCACATGATCTGTTTAAATCTACAAGGTCATGTTAGGCCCCTCTACAATAACCCATATCAGTTTTTGAAGGATTGAATTCCTTTTGGAGGGCATCAATTTTTTAGTTAATGCAAAAAGGGTCAGATGCACTTAGTGCAAAGTTGCCAAGTACCCCATTTTTTTTTCCATTCATTGTGGGTGCGAACCAACACCTGGATCACATCCAGCTAGGTGGTTTTACCCTAGCCATGGTCCCACTTTTCCTTGGCATGTCGGAACACTCAATGACACACCCTACCGTTGATGTCCCTTGTGTATCCTAAGTGTAAAAAATTGTTGAACTTTGACAGACTGTTTCTTGCAAACCATGACACCTACGCACGATCCATTTGAACCTACAGGGTCATGTTAGGTCCCTGTACAATAATATTTCTTGATTTTTGAAGGCTCAGATTCCTTTTTGCAAGGAAATTTTTTTTATGTTCATGCAAAAAGGGTCAGATGCACTTAGTGCAAAGTTTCCAAGTACTCCATATTACATTTGTTTCATCACAGGAATGAACTGACACCTCGACCACATTTGACTAGGTGGTTTTACCCTATGCATGATCTCACTTTGCCTCTTGACACGCTAGAATGCTCAGTGACATACCCTATTGACAAATTACCTTGCATGCCCTTAATGTGTAAAATTGTAAGAAGTAAGATACATGTGTGAGCCTATGTAAGATGATGATGGTGAATACTTTCCATCTACTAGTAGCTCAAGTAGTGAAAAAATCTCTTCAGTGTACATGTACACTAACAAAAAAAATTCAGACAAAGAAGTAACAAGTGTTGTGGAATTATCCACTGAGCAATGTGAAATGAAGCCTCAAATTGGCTCATTAGTAGGCAAATAATATGGTCACACACTTCATTCCAGCACCACAAATATTTCAATTATAAATTCTTTTTTTTTTAAGCCAAAGTGGGATACCCACCGTATTTTTATTAATATATACTGATTCAATTACTCCCCCGTGGAAGAATCAGGAAGAAACCTCGGGATCGTAGTCATATACAATTTATAGAATATGACAATTTTTACATTTGGGTTTGCTCAGATAACCCGTGAATCCTAATAGGATATATGTCGATGTTTACATTTAGGTTTACACATGTAACCCACTAATTCTGGTTGCTTGATACATTAGAGTAGAGATATCCCCCAGAAAAATCCCCAAAATTATGGTAGGGATCAAAACTAGACTATGATATTGTGTACTGATTATCACAAAATTTCAAAATTTTAGAATAGGCCTAATAAACATGCCTATGCCATACAGCCTAATTACAAGATTTCAAAAATAAGCGTATCCAAAATGCCTATGCAGTGTCGCAGGTGTACAACTGCGAATACAAACATTTATTCTTCCATAGGATCGACAAATCCCCAAGCTTTTGCCCATCCAACAGGCAAAGCAATGACATTTTCATCTTCCCAGCCATCAAGTGTGTTCTGACCTACTGGACTAATGTTGGAAGATTGAACGGGTGAAAGTGGTACATTTAGGTCAGGGACCTATTTTTAGCTACCAGATGGCATCTTGTAGTAAGGCAAAGGTTGAACCAGTGGAAGTGGCGATAGCAGAAGATCCAAGATTGAGTGTGCCAGACACCAAATTTTGTCCACCAGAGGTTTCCCAAGGGCTGCACCCACAATCTGCAAATTATTACTTAGTACTCGGAAACTCTTCTTATCCATCGCCCATTTGAAGCTGTCATATGCCATCAGGTGTTCATGACTGGGCATAAGATCATGATGTAAGAACAGTCCCCCAATCAACGCATTGCTTGACCAAAGGTCGTACCTCTGAAGTGCCACCGTGAGCCATGCTCCATGAATAAATTGAGGCCGAACGATCTTATTAGCAATGTAAACTACCAAGTCCACCGACTGCAACATGTCCATTAAATTGGAGAGAAAATTTGACACCATCTGAGAGGGGAAGACCACTATCCTAGTTCTGGGAGATAATACGTGTTCACCAACAACACGACAGATAGCCCTATAATGCAACATTGAGTTAGTGATAAAAACTTGGTTGAGTTCCGGACCATCAATTCTGTTTGGGAGTGGGGACTCAAAAGCCTGCGGGGGGATGTATACCCTATAATTCCTTGGTAAGAGCTCATCATGAAAATGTCTGCAAGTCTGACAGGAGGGAAACTCTTTGTGAAACATTATACACTCCCACAAAGAATCTGCACTGTGTAATGCTCAAGAAGTAATGCGATTGCATGTTATGAGGAGAAGGGTATTTGTAGATCTTAAATGAACATTTATGTTTCATGCCAATTAATGGAAAATCTCCCACAATTTGTAGCTAGTATAAAAGGTACTACACACATTATAATACAGGGTGTGTGTCATTTAATCACACATTCCCTTTAATTATCAAGTTACATACCAACTTAAACAATGTACTTTTTTCTCAGTGCCGACATGTAACTGCAGGAAGTTGGTACTTAAGAGTTACCCACTCATGATGTAACAACATTCCGCTCTATCACATAGATTTGGCCGTACTTCCATGTGAATTGGTGCTACTATGGTGTCATTCTCTCTCACCAATCAATGAATCCAAATTGCATATCTGCACAATAACCAACCTCACATCCGCACATTTGAGGCTGATCCTACATATGTCGACCTGTCAAGGTTATAAATTTCATGTAACTTGACATCCTGATTTAAAATTGCATCATAATTGAAGGACATTACCTCATGGACATCACATCCTTTGTTTGCCAAGTGGTCTGCTAATTGATTGCCCTCCCTCAAAGTATGTGAAATCTGAACTTCTTGAAATGAGTCTAGTAGTTGCCAAATTTGCTGAAGAATGTAAGTGAGTCTCTAATTATGAGATACTCAGTTAAGACATGCTGAGATTATAACCATCGAATCTCCTTCTATATGAATATGATGGAATCCTCCATTTTTAGCCAATATCAATCCTTCAAATAATGCCTGAGCCTCAGCCATATTATTTGTTCCAGTTGGAAGTGGGAAACATTTTATTGCTAATAATAATCCTTGATGATCCCGGATGCATACCCCTGCCCCTAATTTTCCTGGATTCCCTCTTGAAGAACCATCAAAATTAATTTTACTAACCCCTTTTGATGGTGGAATCCATTTGACTAGGTCTCTAGCAAGCACCTTATTCGATGTTGTTTTGAAGCTCCAACCAAAAGGTATATGAATTTGTTTCCATTTTTGCAGTATTGATGAATCCCACGAGGTCATGACCAAGTTGTGCTTAAGTTTACTATGGCTAGCATTGACTAGTTCAGAAATCAACCTCTCTAGGAGATTTGTAACTGCCTGAATTGAGGAGGAAGTTATGCGAAAAATTCTTTTGTTTCTCTCCCACCATATAGCCCAGACAACTAATGCTGGAGTGCACTTCCAAATTGCTGAGAAGAGGGATGAAGAGTATAACTGTGGCCATGATTCAAATAGATCCCAGAGCTTGTTTGGAAGCAGGGTAGAGTATTGTAACTTTCTGAGGACAAAATACCAGCATTCTTGTGCAAATTGACAATTTAGGAGTAGGTGATCTGTATCTTTCTAATGATTATCACATAGAAGACAGTTAAAAGGTTGAGCTATGTTGAGTCTATGTAATCACTCACTAGTTAATGCCCTATTGTTAAGTGCTAACCAAGCGAAGTATCCTGCCTTGGGTAGAGTCAGATTGTTCCAGCAGAAAGTGTAAGCTTGGGATGTTTTATGATTGCATTTCTTTGTTGGATAAGTTTATACCCATCCTTGATGGTAAATCTTCCATCTACCCCTGGAGCCCAGATAAATTTATCCTCTAAATTTGATAGGTAGACCAAGTTTTGTGAGAAGATTTTCTCCAAGCACTGTATCGCTTGAGGGGGTAAAGGCAGCTCATGGGGTTCTTTCCATATTACCTTCCTTGAGTGTAGAC
>MU225574.1:351380-366926 GCA_018584345.1 Thuja plicata | reverse complement strand
GATTATGATTTGATCAAGGAAATTGATATAATTGATATTGTTGATATTTGAAAATATTGATTCAGGGATTTGATAAATTGAGAAATGGGGCCCAAAGTCTAGGCGACCATTTTAGGGTGCATACACGAAGTTCATCTCAATGGGTTTGGAGACAATTTTTTCTTCTTTGTTGCATTGTTAGGCTTCTTGGCTTTTCTCGTAGGAGTGATAATCTCTGAGGTTTATTGGGGCATACTATTTTACTTTTGTATTTGATAGCATATTGTTTATTACGACAAAGGCGTTTCCTTATTTGATAGCATATTGTTTATTGGGGCATACTATTTTACTTTTTTATTTGATAGCATATTGTTTATTACGTCGAAGGTGTTTCCTTATTTGATAGCATATTGTTTATTAGGTCGAAGAAGTTTCCTTATTTGATAGAATATTGTTTATTGGGGCATTCTATTTTACTTTTGTATTTGATAGCATTTTATTTACTACGCCTAAGGTGTTTCCTTATTTGAGAAGAGTGATCTGAAATTGCAAATCAACCATTCATAACCTACTAGAGGGGTGGACGACCAATTGAAATCTAGTTGGGCGTAGTATTTTTTCAGTCACTATTCAAATTTGTCCTTCGTTCTCCGCACTGTTTAGTCAAACGTCTTTAGCTTGATAAGGTTTCCAAAATCTTCAGGTAGGGCCTTCAAAATGCATCTGCTTAAATATAAATCTTCCAAGCAGTGAAGCTCACAGAATTCTTATGGAAGACAAGTCTGTTTAGTTTCGCTCGTATCAAGGTACCATAGATACATGAGCTGTGCTATGGATTTGGCAGAACAATGGATAGGACAGATGTTCTATTATGATCATCTTTGCTCATGAGCTCCAATTAAAATATGTTCGAATTGGGGATTTATTTTTAGTATAGGTAGATTTATTTTTATATGATAGAAAAGGAGTAACTTTATTATTGCGAGATATTGCATTTATTATTTTGGAAAATAAAATAGAAAGAAAAGATATTTGGTTTTATGGGTATTTAGTTTTTTTATTCAATAGTTATGGTTGTAGCTAGGGGAGATCAAATGTCCTTTTTTAGCCTTGTTTGAGTAGATCTAAATGAAAGTTGGAACACAACATTAGAGAAATTTTAAATATTTCAAGGTATAATGTTTGTTGTGCAAGTTTTTATAATTGTAAATTTTCAGTTTAGAGTTGTAAATTTCCAGTTTAGAGTTATAAATTTATGGTTGTTATTGTAAATATGGGGTTCAAAAATGATTTGATTGAAAATAGTTTTTGGTGGATGTTCATCATAAGAGTTATATGGTAGTAGTTGTAGAAATATTCTTTTCTAGAATGAAACAAAACTCTTCATTAGATCTAAAATAATTGAGGAATGAAAATGACATAACATTTATTATATTTATGCCACACATCTCTCTCTCTCTCTCTCTCTCTATATATATATATATATATCACTTTATTTACTATTTGAGAAAGAGGAGCTTATTGGAAATGAATGGTTGACAATAACAAATCAAGAGCTAAAGATAGAAATAGATCTAGAGATATACAAAGGGAGACATAGAGAGGGGGAGATAGAGAGGAAGATATAGAAATAGATATAGATTGACAGAGAGATAAGGAGATATAGAGAGGAAGAGAGGGAGAGACGGACACAAAGACAAATACTTAGTTGACCTTCCATACCTTTGCGGTGTACCCATTGCACACCAAGGGGTGATTGCTAGTTTCTATTACATGTCTATTGTCTATCTCTTTGTCTCCATTGTTCATGGAGATGGAAACAACAAAATGAGATTTGACTAAAACAAGCCCCTATATTGCCCCATTTCCCCCCCCCCACCCCCCAGAAATTTCTTTTGTCTCATGTGTAGGTGCTTGAGAGAAGCTATCTGGTTAAGGTTCCCAAAGGTGATTTCTTTCCTCTCTGTCACTTCATAGCTTAGTTCCATTTAAGGTATTCCTTTCAGTTTATAAAATTTATTAAACCTGTCATTCTAAAGTGACATCTAATCTTTTCCTAGAATTTTAGCATTGTGCAAATCATTTTGCCATTTACTGTGATAGTCTTTATTCTACGTCTATATACGATGCCATTTGTCACATTGTTGTCTGCTCTCCACATAGAAGTCTTGGATAGAAGGTTATCTAGATTGTCTAGAAGACCTTTATGGTCTGCACTGTCTGTTCTCGAAGTCTTGGGAAGTTAATTCAACTCTGTGCACATTGAAAACTCATATTTTGCTAATAATTAGATAAATATGAAGGTTATTGTTGCCTCCAAATTTAAATGAATGGGGGGGAGGAATTTGAGCTCTCAAAGGACTGATTATCTTTTGTAGTGGTTCATTTCTACCATTCTACATTTTGGTGAACCTGTTGTGAACTCAACCTTTAGACAAAACACATTTAAAGAAATAATTTTTTTAAGAACTGACACAATTTTTTCCAAGATTCTATTCTCTGAGGCTTATTTTCGATTGAGGGTAAAATAGTTTTTGAAGGGAACCGTAACCCTTTACAATAGGAGAAAAGATAGGAAGATTAACATCACAGCAAAAAGGAACAGCTGGGGGAAAAAGAATGAGACATTAGAAACCCCCCAGTACAACCAACCAGCAAAAAATAAAAGAACAACAAAAAACACATGAAACCGAGAAACAACATAAATAAGCCACCTTTTCCATAATCTCTGTAGTGTCTACCATCAACAAATTATATTGTTGGATGACATCTCTGAGATCCTTGATTTCCTTGGTATTGGTAGCTTTCTGCTTTTTAGCACTTGCCCTAGTGCGAGAACTTGGGCTAGCAGAGATGGGGTCTTTAACAACATCATTATCCACGACAATAGGAGTAGGGTTCCTATCCAGCATAGAGATCAGAGCCCTCAATTTACTATTGGTCACCTTCATGCCCTCAAAGTTATTCTTTATAATTCTGCTGAGGGTGTCTTTGATGCTCTAGATACAGCTGGAGGTAGTCTGCAAGTGGAAATTGACCACTGCATTTATCCTTAGTTCAAGCTTCTCCATTAGCCTTTTATCATCATCTTTAGCCTGGGTCTCATCTTCATTCCTACTAGTATGCGTGGGCTTGGCGAGCAACAGAGCAATTTTGTTCACTCTGTCCTTGAGCTCAAAATATTTTATACTGATGTCTTTGATTTATTCAAACATCCAGGAGTTCATCTACATATCCATCTCAGCATGCTCTTTGACCACCTGCATAAACCTAATGTTCTCTTAGATCCTCTCAGTCGCATTCTCCTGGCTACCCCCAGAATTCACCTTGCCTTTGAGCTTCTTTTCGCTGCCCTCTTCCTTATTCTCTTCAGACTTCGCAGAGATAGCCCTAGAATTTGTGCCCTCCTTAGACGACGTATTTTCATAGTTCACCAGAATAGGGGAATTCTGGGGAGGGATAGGAATCTCAGTGTGAGCCTTAGGAATTGGGATCTCTTTTTCAACCTTCTCAGGGGAGATATCCCTCACTTCAGTAGTCACTTTGTTGCTAGTTTCCTTAGTGACATAGTTGTCCTCAGGGCCTTCAGTATCCATATCTTCAGAATTGGCATTGCTATATTTGTCGCTTCCCATTTTTGGAGAGGACTCACTGACATTATCCTCATCCTAGTCATCTGTGTCATCTTCAGTTTCCATGCCAACCTCCTTGGAGAGGAATTTATCCGCTTCACCCATGTCAATCTTATTGGCTTCCACCTTAACATCAGTATCATTATCAGTGTCCATACCAGTCTCCTCCATTAGGATTTTGGCCACTTCAGTCAAGTATTCAATGGAGTTTCCCTTATTTTTCTTTCTAGGAGTGTTACTGTCATTCGTTATGGATATTTTTCCTTTCTTCTCCTTAATTTTACCAGAGACTGGAGTACAATCCTAAAGCTTAAATTTAGTGTACTCGTAGATGAGAAGAATAAGCCCATCATGAAGAATGGGCTTCTCAGAAATTTTCCTATTCTCCATAATGTTTGTGCCAAGAGACTGGAGAAGGAGATAGGGGAAATAAATTTTCCTCTTATAGTGAAAATGATTCACAATAATAGAGTGAAAATTATAAACCCTAGTAAAATGACCCTCAAGTGTAAAATAATGCATAAGGGCTTTGACAAGTTTGGCCCAGAGAAGCTTCATATGACTACGAAGAACAAAATCCCCAGACTGTTTCACTAGAAGGGCTCTTTCCCCAAGCTTCTTAGGGTACATTCTAGCTGCATTCTAGGAAATAACCCTACCTTTGTAGTACTTCAAACTAGACATATCTAAGCCCGTAATCTCAAAAATTAGCTTCTAAGTAACACAGAAAGACTTACCCCAAAAGGTAACATTACCATTACCCCAACTATCAGAAAACTCTTTGGAGATGTATTTGTCCTATCCATGTAATCTCTCCATGTAAACAGTGACCCCTCCCTCCTTGATCTTTTCCCATACTTTAACCTCTTTCTTCCACTTACAAACCGTAGGCTCTTCCCGTTTCACTTTACCACCCATTTTAACCAAAAACCAAACTCTAGAATTTAGCACATGAGAAATGCCAAAAACACAGAATAAAAAGTAGAGAAAGATAAAAATGACATCAATCGCCCCTTTAAAGGAATTGACAGCCCAATTCCAACAATTGTAGTTATTACTGCATTGTCCTTGAACGTGCGGGGTGCTTGCATAAGGCAATTACACAAGTTATCCTTTCTTATCATTATAATTAGTGATTGATCTGGGATTTTGGTAGATTTGGTTGTACTTTATGAGACTAAGGACTTCATTATTCAAGCCTTGAATGCCTTGCCAGCATCTGACATCATCACTATAAGCTCCCACATTCGCCAGGCTGTCAGCCACGACGTTCGATTCTCTGAACGCATGGGTGACACGAGTGTCTACAAATTCTGATAAGAGCCTTTTAATCTGGGTTATGATGTGACTCGTGTTCCATGATGGATTATGATTACCATTTATGCAGTTGATGGTATTCATGGAATCACCTTCCAGCCATAATTTAGAATAGTTCTGACTTTTAGCAAGCTTCCAAGCATAGCGGGCAGCCATAGCCTCAACAACATGGCTAGTTTGGGAGCCAATAGGTATAGAAGAAGAAACCATACAACAACCTTGAGAATTTATAACAATACTCCCACATCCAGCAATGCCTGGGTTACCTTTTGCCGCGCCATCAAAATTAACTTTGAGCCAACCTGGGGGAGGATAATTCCAAACAGCTCCTTCATGATTACTCGAAACAGACCTAGTAATAGAAGAGAAGTTCCAGTGATTAATGCCATCCTTGTCTAAAATGCCTTCCATAAGTTTGGGCCTTATTTGACAAGCCAGATTGATGTTTTTCAGTAATACTTTTGATAGATTTAGAGCCAATTAGCAAAGGCGTAGAATTATTATTTCTGAAGATCCTGTTGTTTCTTTCTTTCCAAATCCTCTAGGTAACATGGGGGACAGTGTAACTCCAAATTAGTTTCCCCAATTTATGAGAAAAGGAAGGGCTCCATTGGGTTAAGAACTCCATAATAATGTTAGGGAACACCCAGCTGATTTTCCAGTGCTACAACACAACCCTCCAGACCTCCCTAGAAAAATGACAATGAAGGAGCAGGTGGGAAGAAGACTCAGTGTCTTGCATGCATAGATAACATCTATTAGGCAACATCCAGCCTCTTTTAGCAAGATTCTCAGTAATAAGAACTTTTTCCTGGATAAACAACCCAAAGAAAAAGTTAATTTTTGGGATAAGGGAAGGAGACGAAACCTTAGCCCAATAGGGCCCTGACTTGAAAGAAGAAGACAGGGAGTACGCCAAATCCACCGTGAAGCTGCCATTGGGATTAGGAAATCAAATGAGCTGGTCATTATAGTCTTCTTTGATCACCTAGGGGGTCAGATCAAGATTGACAGCTTTCAACTGGGGATCAATGTCACTGAGATTAATCCATTTATTATCTCTCAAGTAATCCACAAATTTACTCCCAATTCTTCTAGAGAAGATATCAGAAAGGTGAGCCTCTTCAAGATACTAAATGAGGGGTTTGTCTTTAAACCAAGGATCTTCTGAAAAATTGATTTTCCTGCCATTACCAACTCTCCAACGAGCCCCTTTAGCAGCAAGAGGCTTAGCTTTCAAAATAATGTTCCATATAGAAGACCCATGCACATTGAGGGGGGAGGATAGGAAATCCCCAATACAAGGGGTAGCAAAGAGGTACTTGGATTTAAGAATTTTATTCCAAACTTTTTCCTCTTCAAAAATTCTCCATATTTGCTTAGCCAGGAGGGAAAGATTGATATCCTTAATTTCCTGATGCCTAGACCACCATATTTAATAGGTTTTCACACTTTCTCCCAAACCACAAGGTGAATTCTATTTTTTCCTCTGTGCCCGACCACAAGAACCTTTTCTGCAATCTCTCAGTAGTGTCAGAAAACTTGGAAGGAATGTTAAAGAGGCTCAAAGCGTAAACTGGGAGATTCTAGAGATTAGTTTTGAGTAGAATAATCTTCCCACCATTGCTGAGAAGGGTCCCTTTCCAACTAGAAAGTTTTCTGTTGAAATTATCAACAATAGAATTCTAGAACGAATCTGGGGTTTCAGACCCAAGGGCATACCCAGGTAGCTAGAAGGGAAAGAGGAGATAGAACAACAAAGAATAGTCATCATTTTCTATTTTCTAGGGAGGGGGTATTGACAAAGAAGAGAGATCTTTTCTCCCAATTGATAAGCTGACCCGTTGCTGAGGAATGGTTGTTCAGAGATTTCTTGATAGACGTTGCTTCTTTAATCGAGGACGAACCCATAAGCACAATATCATCCACAAATTTTTCATGGGAGCTGGGCTGACAAGCCGAAGAGGGGAGAAGACCTTGAATAGAACCATCAAAGACCCATTTGGAGAACAATCTCCCAAGGAATTCTCTAAGGCTTGTTGGACTGTGTGTTATGATAGCTTTCCAGGAGCTTCATAACCCAACTATCTACTACTTCTAGGTGATTAGTTGGAAGTAGTTTGTAAAATTTAAATTTATCTTAAACTAGATTCATTCACAGTTCTACCAGACCCGACTCAATGTTTTCCAATGATCCTAACTTTCCCAATTCAATGTTAATCTTTTTAATTCTTCCAATTCTCAACCAAACAACTCCCCTTGCGTCTCCTAAAAACAATATTAATTTAAAGTGATGCTATTGATGATCAATGCATTAAGAGTGGGTGAATTCAAAAATTGGAATCTAAATAGAACATTAAGGATATTACTATACCTCCTAAGAAAATTTGAAGAACTTAAGATTGTCCATATTTACTAAGAGGTAAATCAGGAGGCCTATAGCCTAGTCAACCTTGTAATGGATGGTGTGAAACAATGAATATGCTTCAATGACCACACGGTTCCAACATGGACTAGTGGTACATGCCCTGTTCCCAACATCATTATAAAATAATTCTTTTAGCTCAAGTAGTAAGATAGAATAGGTGAAGCACACTTGAAGAAGGGGTTGATGATTAATGTGCATGAATGAAGCTTTGTGGTAATTCCCTATGGATTGACAGAGAGAATAATGTTGTATCATTCTTTCTACTCTTGTTTGGAATTTTGTAGAAGCAAGCATGCATCTAAAAGAAAAATGATGACAAATTACTTTTTAAGGGGAGTGATTACAAAGAAACATCTAAAAATCAACTTTAAAACAAATTTTATGATAGTGTTGTAGGTAGTGAAGATGGTTGTGGGGGACACATTCATGCATTCAGCCTCCAGATCTAGGATCAATTCAAATGTCACCTCCCACTTTGTGGTTGTCTTGCTAGACCTAGGAGAGAACATTTTGGTGGTGTTATAGATTACCACAATCCTTAGAAGGCCTAAATGGAACGTGGGTTTGAAGGTTATGATTGAGAAGGTTGTGCATAGGTTTGGAATGCCATCTTGCCTCACTGTGTGTGCCTAATTTTTGGGGGAGAAAGTGGAGGTCTAGCATCAAAGGCTGATGGGGGTTAGATTTTCTAAAATACATCACAGGAGTCACTTGTGAGGGTACAATGGATATGTATTTTTCCTTCATGTGTGCAAAGAATGACTTTGAGGAGAAAGTCTTGTCATCTACAGGACTTGCCTTTCCTCTGCTAATGAGATCAATCAGAAGTAAAAAATATTAAATACACAAAGTTTAAGGAATATATTCGAAAGTAGTAATTTCTAATATAATCTGAATGGTATAGTTTGTAGTAGAAAGGATATGTGGTTACAAGTCATTGGCAAATTTTTTCAATGCATCAACAAACCATTTTGAATGTGACATCTATGGCGTCTCATGGGAAAGTCAATATGTATGTCACTTTTCAATAAATATTAATATAATAGGTGAGGTTTCGTTTAAGTTTTTTTATTAATATAAAAGTTCTATATTTACTAGTTTACATCATTTCAAAATTCAAAATATATTTTTCACATTTGAGTAATTGAGACTAAAAAAATGGATCAATGTTGTTTGTTTTCTCTACAAAAGTGTGACATAGATCTATGATTTCACCCTTGCATTAGCATTTCATCTCTTACTTCCATTTTTTATAGCTTTGACCAACTTTTAAGAGGCTTGACATCTATCAAATAAATTGGCAACCTTCTCTATATACTACAACAAGTCCCACTAAGTCTCACTGTAATGTTTATCATAGCCTCTTTCTTAATTGAAGAATTAAAAGAATTGAGTGCATACTAGATCATATTGATAATAGGGGAAGATGCACATATGCCATAATGTGGCCATGGTCTTGTATCTTGTATTAGTAATATTTAAACATCTCCAACAGAGTGTTAGGTTGAACCTTCAACTTTCCACCATGACTACTTATCTTCTTGCTACCTCTTATGATGGTACCATATTGCATTCTAATGAGAAAGAATAATATTAAGACCATGAGGTCTTAATAGAGAGTATTGAAAATCAAAAGAAATTTGAGATGGTTACCAAATTGAAAATTTTCAATCAACTCACTATGATAGATTATTACATTGCTACTTCATATTTTCACTAATACTTATATCAAGAAAATTATAACCAAAGACGATTGTGTGGATACAATTAAGACAGTAGGAAAAATCATTGAAGACACATGTTCTCTTGATATAGTGGACATGCTTACCCACTTCTTTTTTGACCTCTAAGCTTTATCTATCATTTACCTTTACATAATTTACCAATGAGTTTCTAACCATCTCCACATCTATCATCACCCCTTCTTTCTATTCCCTATGTTCATTTCTCTTACATCCCCATTGTTTCTCAACCATATCCCACCACAGTGATACACCCTTCATTTATTCCATTCTCCCTTTGACCATTGCTATTTCCACATGGCTTTGTCTAACCCCAATGAAAATTTACCAACAATTGGCTACCATTGAGATTGAGTTAAAGGACATGAAATAATGTATTGGTGGTTTGTAAAAGTCTGCCAAAAAATATCTATCAAGTGAGCTACTACATAATGTGCTAACTTAAGACATACTTGCTTATATTACATCCATGTGATTCATAGCACCCAATGTTGAAATGTGTGATGGTAAAGGTTACCCCATGAATCAAATGAGTTCTTTTAACAAAACATGCTTTTGTTAATATTGATGATTTATTGCGTATTAATTATTTCTATTGAGCTTAGGGACTGTGCAGTTAATTAGTTTATTTTGTACCTCATGCTTATATTCATACCTTTGGGTATCCATGCATTGATCATTTCCAAATCAACATCAGACAAAAAGCATAAACAAAATGAGAGAAAAGAATAATATATTCTTAGATTCCAAACCATGTTATCTAGCATGAGTTATCAACCACAAACAATTCTCTTCAAGGGCTATTTTCTAATAGTCTTCTTCCTACCATCAAAGAAATGTGATTTTAATACAAGTATCACAATTTTTTAGAGTTAAATTTTAGTCTACGTGAATATGATTAAATAACAACTTTCTATAATATGATATCTTAGAATTACTCATTTCTATATGTTTTAATTGAAGTCAAATATTAAATATAAGGATAAATATGGGCGGATTTCAAAATAATAACAAGTCTACAAATTTCAATACATAAATGAACATAAATACCGTTGATCTAAAACCACACGAGAAAAAAAACTATCAGGTCATATGATCCATTGTGGATGGTGTTATGACCCTTTTTTCAATATCAATTTATCACGTTTCCTCTCGTAAAATCGATTTATACATAAAGAATAATTCTACTACATTTCAATGCCAATTCCTTTTATGATTACCGTCAAACCACTTGATGCCAAATGGGGAAATACATAATTCTAAAACATAATATCCAATATCTCATTAATAATAAAAATGTCATCGAAGTAGAAGGTATGAATGATAATATAAATAAATTTGTAGCACCCCCAAATCAAAATCACAAAATATAATTGGCACCTTCTACCTACATCAAATTGATCAACTAATCAAATAAAAGTAGGTGAAGAGGATCTTCTTAAATCTAGCTATGATAATTACATTGGATTTATTGAACAATCCAAGAATGTGTGAAGGAAATAACCAACATTAATTTTACCAACAAAATGATTGAGCATTATGTGTATCATGGCCAATAGCCAACATTAATGTTACCAACAAAATGATTGAGCATTATGTGTATCATGACCATTATATATGCAAATAATAATCAATGGAAAATAATGTGATGACATAATAATTGAACCTAAAGAAGATATTAATGTTACAAAAGAAAGTAGGGTAACTATACAAAATCAATTTAAGTAACAACTTACATATGATACATAGTAAATATACATTTTCATTGTAGTGTTCAAACTTGTAACTAAGAAAAACTATCAAAAAACAAAATCAAGCCCATAAAATATTATGTAAGGGATAAAATTTTGCCCACTTCTCCATAAATGATTGAATTAATTTGACACTTTTCCACTACATTTTCACTATCATGAAAGACATCCTAATATTCATCATCACTCATATCTTATATGATCTATTTCGATCTCTCTTATTTGCACTTTTTCTAATTTCATTCAATTAGGTAAAAATAAAAATTATTTCTTCGAAAGTAAAATATATAAAAACATCTTATTTCATCACAAACTATTAAGGTTCTACTAGACCTTCATCCTACATTACGTATAGTCTACAATATATCTATACCTATTGACAAAAGTAAAGTACTTCTTTATATAGATCATAAATTTTAATGCAATAAAGGAAAGAGGAAAAAAAACCCACCTACTCATACACCTATACTTCATATTCCTATTATTAACTAAATACTAGATTATTCAAGAATACGTGGTTCCTTAGACTAATAGTCTCGTAGACGACATTAAAATTCTTCATTCATTCATTCAGAAATTTCTCATCTCACATAAATCAGAAATCGAAATGACACTCGCATAAATCAGAAATCAAAATGACACTTGCCAAATTTTTAAAAGACATTATTTTGATGGGTCTAATATTCCATTATTCAATTGAATTTGGTGGATTGCAGGCAAAGGAGATTGATTGTATTGTTGTAGATCAGATCGCCAGACAGCTTTTATGTGATAATGAATCAATCCAATCCCATTCCCTGTCTGCTATCAAATCTCCCCTAAATCAATTATCTTTTCTGAGCTTTTGATGTGATGCCTAACATTTAGTGGGGCAGACAAGAAGCCTCTCAAGGGAATATCTATCTTAATGTTATCTACTAGGATTTTCCCAATCTTTACACGATATGCCAAAAGTATTGAATATTATGATGATCCTTACACGTCTTATCGTCCGGCCTTACCAATTTCTTTTTAAAAATAGTTTCTCCAAAAGCTGCCACATCAACAAGCAAATGGCAGAAAAATTTAAACCTTGGTTGATAGTATTAAAATCTCCATCATTGCATGATGTTACCAAACGGCCTGTGGGACAATCTATATTCTCTTTTCTTAATTTGATGTACAATCAGTCATATATATATATATATATATATATATATATATCTATATATATCTTAGTAAAATATATTTGTGTTATTCTTATAGGTTGTAATGTAATCTAATTTGGCATATTAAGATCCATTTTCTAAGATCTCTATAATTCGTTTCTATAATGTTTTAAAAATATTGTATTACGTCAATTTTTATATTTAAAATCGTATCATTTTGTATAGAGAATAACATATCACATTACTAATAATAATATAATTTAATTAAGAAAATATTTTTAGTCAAATTATTATGAGTGAAAGATATCTGATCATTTCAAATTTAAATCAAATCTGACTTAACCATACTTTCTATAAATTCAAATTTTAAAAAGTAAATAACTTTAATAAATAGCATAATAAAAAAAATTACACCATCCTTTAATAATAGTTAATTTCTAAATTTAACATATTTTTCCATTTTTACCACCATAAAATATTTTCCCATGACTAATCAATAAATCTACAAAACCCATCTAAAATCTTTCATGTTTTTTTCCCTTTATTACTTCACCTACTACAAAGAAATTTAAACTATACCAAAACTTTACCTTCTACTATTTTAACAAAGCTTAAATCAAAATATATCAATTTTGACAATCATTTTAGCTAGTCTATATCATAAATTTTCTTACAAGTCTTGTGGGTAGAGGACTCCTTCCTTCAAAAAGGAGGTATGGGAAAGGACCCAATAATTGAGTGTATTCTAATAATCGTTATAGCACTGGTTTAATGTCCAATATTTTTGACAATATTTCACCGATAGTTGTGACTTTAAAGTTATTAGTATTGATAATAACTAACCATGATTAAACAAAATGTATTCCTTGTATCTAAAAAATAGCTAATCATGTGATGCCACATCAATGCACCAACATGCACAAGTATGGGTCTCACTTTTTTTTTGGGCTTTTTTGGACACCTGGTGCAAGAGCACCTCTGCTGTAGGAAGTTTGAAAGCTTCATTCTACTACAGGAAGTTTGAAAATATTTAATTTCATTCCTAAGGTTATTTACATATGTTCGAACAAAAAATATGTCATGTAAATATAAAATGCAAAATTATTAATTCTGCAACGATGTTCCAAGTGTAGGAAAGAAACCGAAAGGCCATTTTGTAACCGATCAAGAAGATGAAGAGTCATTTGTAACTGCCCAAAATACTTATTAAAATGGGCCAGAATGTAATCGAATGAGATATAGTTGACAAAAAAAGAAGTTCCGGTAAATAGAGAATAGAATTGTGAAAGGAATCGGGCTCTCTGGCTTTCAGCCAGAGAGCCACTGATATTGTGTATTCAAAATGAATCCAAATGACACCAAACCAATTCCACAATAACAATAAATGAATATAGTTTCCAAATATGTAAGATATTAAATTTTACCATGATTCAATCATGAGATAATGACAAACCATTGCCTGCAACTCCATTTAACACTGTTTAAAACCAGTTTTCACCAAAACATTCATAACTTTTTCAAATATGAGAAAAAACAACCCAAACCAAAAGGAAATCAAATCTTATTCACATATATTTCCAATGAATCTTATTAGAGATCTTAACTCTTTCATACTCATCCGTACCAAACATTGCAACAGGACTGTTCTCAGGAGATCTTGAATCTGCAACCAACAACTTCCACCAAAATGTGCATAACTTATTCATTTCTTTATAAAAATGAACCAAACCAAAAGTATGAGAAAGAGGATTCATTATTCTATCTATCCATTACTATATTACAGGGTTTCCAGGCCGTACATATCCGTACAAGACCTGGAACCAACACTAAAACTAAAAAAACCAATCAAAACAACAATAATAGAATGCACCAAAAATGTATCAAAATATTTCCTCCTTCCAAAAATCAGATTTGGTTCGACCATACAATGGTATTTATATCTATTTGATAGTTATAAACCTTCCTAACTACCCCCAAGACCAACCATCTCCCTTTTTACATCCTTTTTGTAATTTTAGCAACTTTCTCAATGTTGCATTTTACAACTTTTTATGCAACTTTTACATTTTTGACAAAATGACTTCAAGCCTTTATCAAACCTCTCTATACATACCCAAATATAATATTTAAGACCTTTTATAATGCATTTACCCTTACATGGGCCTTTTACACAATTTTGATCATGTAGACCTAAACATGACCTATTTGACAACTTGAGCAATATCGTGCACATGCTTACATTTCTTATCAATACATTTACAAATGGATTCCAAATGAATCAATACATCATATAATTGAATTTAAATGACTCAAAAACCTTATACATCTCATAGTGACCTCTACGATTAGGTGCTCCTGCACCATGCTATTGGCCTTGAAAATTTTCCAAGTCTCTTGGAATGGTGTGCCATAACCTGCAAAAAATTACAACAAAAATCTTCATCTTTACCTTCATTTGCCTTTTCCTCTTCACGCCTTTATCACTATCATATTTTCTCTTAAGGACACAGGACTTTCCTTATAGTCACCTTCTCATTTACTCCTGTCAGTGGAGTACACAATGGTTGCAACTTCATGGTGCCTTATCAGTCAGAGATCCACCTTTACCTTGTTGCTCCAAACAACTCACCTCTTGCCTCACCTAGGAGTCCCATCCTTCCTCTTTCCCTAGTCTCTTGGAAACCAATTGGACCACTCCTTGGCCCTGGACCTTCTCTTGGCCCTTGACAGACTTCCAGTGTCTGTACACACAACACAAAATTCATATGCAGCTGGTGGATAAGCACCTACAACCAAACCTTTAGCAACACAAATCACCAAACAACTTGCTCAGCCCAAATCTTTTGCTGAGCTCTGATACCAACTTGATGCAGAGCATCTACCAAACCCATTCAATAAACAAGAAACATCATTCACATTCCCGTAACTATCATTTTAATAACAATTTTAAAGACCCTTACCCTCTCATAGAAGATCCTCCTCTTGTGCTATTCTACTTCTCATGCCTTCTTCATATCTTCTCTTCAGCCTTCATGGCCAATTGATAGCATTCATCAACTGTCCTTGGGGTAGTAAGACTAAGTTCATCTTGAATTTTGAACCTTAGCCCCCCCATATACCTTGCAATCTTTTCTTCCACTTCTTCTTCATGCCCTGTTCTGATATCCAACTTATGGAACTCCTCAGTGTACCTTTGCACATCCATATCTTTTTGTCTAAAATCTCTCAACTTCTTGTATAACTGCACTCTATAATCCTTTGGCAAAAATTTTGCCTTCATCTTCTCCATCATACTATACCAAGATGTGATCTTGGGTTTCCCATTCTTCCATCTTCCTGCCTGAACACAATCCCACCACAATAATGCATGTCCCTTCAACCTAGACTTTGCAATCTTCACCTTGTCCTTTTCCTCTATTCCATCACAATCAAAGCAATTATCAATTGCACTAAACCAATCTATTAGTTCCTCATCATCCATCTTCCCTCCATACATTGGTAAGTCTGTCCTTACCCTTGAATCTCCATTCTTTATGGCTTTCACCAACT
>MU225574.1:339243-351273 GCA_018584345.1 Thuja plicata | reverse complement strand
TCTCTAGTGCTGAGATCCTCTCCATCATGGTCCTCATCATTCTATCCTTCTCATGGTTCTCTTTCTCCCTTTGTTCCAATGTTGCTTTCAACTTCCTATTGTCTGCCAACTGCTCCTTGACTATCCTCGCCAACTCTATGTTCGTCATCCTTGTAGGATACTCCTCCTCTCCTTCAGACATCTTCCCTGATCTTCCTTAAAATGGGCTAGAATGTAATCAAATGAGATATAGTTGACAGAAAAAAAAAGTTCCGGTAAATAGAGAATAGAATTGTGAAAGGAATCGGGCCAGAGATATTGTGTATTCAAATGAAATGTCTTATGTATTGGAGTTGATTAATGACATTTTCTATCTTTCTCTGAGTCATTTTCATTATCCAAATTTTTGTATTGGTTGGTTATTATATCTTTCTTGTTTTGGGTTTGCTAGGTTTCTTGTTGCAGAAAAATAGGTCTCGGTGCAAAGACCATAACATTCATTTGCACCGTTGGATTCCCTTGATTTTGAAATATGTTTTACAAAACCTAATTACACAGCTTCTGACCAAAGCGATGTCAAAAATATAGTCGGTTTCAAAAGTTATGCATGATAGAGTAAGGGTCTTTAAAACTGTTATTAAAATGATAGTTACGAGAATGTGAATGATGTTTCTTGTTTATTGAATGGGTTTGGTAGATGCTCTGCATCAACACCTTTGGCAAAAAATAAGTTGATGTGTCATCATATTTGATGATGTGATCTTGAAACCATAGTTATAAGTAGGGGACTTGCCAATCAAGTTGTTCCAACCATATAAATGCTCTCCCTTCTAAAGATGAAGCATTGGCAAATGAACAACTTTATCTCTCTCCCAAAGTTGTCCTACCCATTATGATATTTTGGCACAAAATGTGGATATCATTAACACTTTTCTCAATACTACTTTACATCCTTCTCTTAAAACATGTCTCAATGATGATTTGGGCTCTTTAGTTGTCAGCTCCCATGGACTGGTGGAATATGTGATTTACCCTTTGAATCTTGATATTTCAACATTAAAAAATGATCTATATATTTTCAAAATAATTGATCCTTCTTCTTCTCATATAGACTATTTTTATGCTTCAAAATATGATTATACATCCCATTTCAGAAGGTTTAGCAATATGATTTCTCCTCCTCCATTTGCAGTAGAAGCACATTATACTATTGGTTTTGAAATTCATTCTAAATGCAGATATAATAGTAGTCTTGGGTACATAGAATAAGGTATTAAGGTCTCTCTGAAACTAACAACACACCTTTATAAATTTTTATTTTTTTTGGTTTTCTAGCCTTGTCCTTTGTCTACATTCCCTTCTCTATTGTATGGTGCTTCTATGCCTTCTTCTAGCAAGCAATCACATCTTCCTTCCAAGAGAAAGAATTTCTCTTTGTTCCTTATGCTCTATCTAGGCAATAGATAGTCTTGGTGAGGCTCCTCAATGATTATTTGATTACTCTTCCTCTAAAAAAACATGAAGAATGTTGCCAACATAATAAAAAAATAATCTTTTTGTGTATAGCATCAAGTGCTTGGCCATCCCACTAGTGAATGTAACACCTTGAAGGGTAAAATATCAAAAACTTCTTAACATTGGTATCAAATGACAAGTGACATGAAGCTTCTCCTTTGTCACGTCCCTCAAAATTTAATTATTTATATATTCAACTAATGGTAAGTGGGGTTTTAGAAAATTTAAATAAGGTTTTTTGTATTTATTTAATTTAAGAGAGAATGATGTTGAAATGATTGACTTAATAAATATGAATTAGTCAATTAAGCTGAGAATATTAGAAGAAAAGGATCTATGAGTTAAATTACTTGAATAAATAAGGGTAATATGTTTGATTTATGTTGGAAGAAAGGTTAGATCAACTTATTGAATAGTAGGACTTATTCAGTTATCGTTCTAGAAGAATGATCAAAGCAATGAGTGTGGAGTGGTTATGAGGGGTAGATTTGGTGTTTTGATAGGTGAAATACAAATATGGAGTTTAGGTGTCTACACCAAGGATATGATAAATTTGAATGTATGGGAATTCGGGTGAATGCATATGGATAAAAATTTCAAGGAATGAGCTCGACTTAGGACAATAGCATTTCATTTATCATTGTGCACCTATCTCAAAATATTTCCTCAAAATATTAACAAAACTAAATGAGAGATGACACATGGATATGCACAAAGTCCACTATTACAAATAAAAAAACAAAACAAACAAAAATTTGTTTATGTAACAATGTCTTAATAATACAAGAAAGGAACTCAAAAAGAAACATATCATTATATGCAATCAAATTTTTGTATATGGCTTATATATATTGAGTGTTTATCAAGTGTTTGATTTGTTTGATAATATCAGATTTATGAAGATTTTTATTGAAGTGAATTATTATAAAAATCATGCACAACATCATGGTTGCTATTGAACTTGAACAAGAAGTCTAATTCATAATTGACAAAGTAATAGAAATATATAGCATTCCAGACGTGCAAGAGTGCTCTTTTTTTTATTCAAAGACTACTAACACTAATAATGTAAAACTTGAAAATCATGTTAATAATGACAATACAAAAATGGAGTGATGAATTTTGTTTAAGGTAGTTCCACAACACAATACATTGAGTTACATGATAAAATTGAACTTCTTAATTAATGAGACTTAGACAAAGAATATGACTAACACTAATAATGCAAAACTTGAAAATCAAGTTAATAATGACAATACAAAAATGAAGTGATGAATTTTGTTTAAGGTAGTTCTACAACACAATACATTGACCTACATGATAAAATTGAATTTCTTAATTAATGAGACTGAGAAAGAATATGATTAGAACCATTATTAATTGTCAATGATGATGACAATACAAAAATGAGTGATGAATTTTGTTTAAGTTAGTTCCACAATATGAAACATTGAGTTACATGATAAAATTGAACTTCTTAATTAATAAAACTTCAACATAGAATATGACTAAACTCCTCAATGCAAACACTAGAAAATCCAATCAATTAAGAAATCTAGTTTAAAACACACTCCATCAAATAATTTAAGTGGAAAACTTTTGTGAATTGTTTGGTAATGATGAACCTTTAGGATTAGCAGCCAAGGAATTGTTTAAACAAGAATGTATAAATTAATTATATTACCCATGTAGTGAACAAAAGGTCCTTTTTGCTTCTTGCTAATTGTATGGTCTCTTACCTAATCCCATGTAGTGAACAAAAGGTCCTTTTTGCTTCTTGCTAATTGTATGGTCTCTTACCTAATCCATGAAACAGTACAATAATGAAAAGTGAATCGCAAAGGATGCAACGATGGATCATTCAGATAGAAAGTGTCCGATAATGGGACATGGTTATCCTCCATGTAAAATGCATTGTTGACTAAATTTCAAAAAACGGAAACCACAACAGATTTTATGAAATTTTCAGCATTTGTTCTTCATTATCTGCATATTTTGTGGTGGAAAACCACAAAAAAAATTGAAAAAAAAAAAACAGTATGCTTTCACCAATCTGAATAAAAATATATTTGACTCTTTTTTATGTTTAATGCATTTTACATAGAGATTAGCCACTGCCCTGACAATCTATTACCACCATAATATAGGAAGCCTCGAGATTCGATTTTAGGTTGGCAGCCGGTTCATCGTCAAAACCTCTGTCATTTGCTTTTGGTAAATCTTGAGGATGAAACAGGGAAGGCGAGTGAGCTCGATCCCCTGAATAAAACGTCGTTTCACCGAGATGTTAACTGGCAACAACCTTCACAGTGAAAACCCAGCTTTAAAGTAGGAAACCGCTTTTAAAAGGTCGGAATACAGCTTACAAAAGAGAGGAATCATTACCAAACAATTTGCCTTAAACTTAGCGGCCACCATAGTCCTCTCTTTCGTAAGCTTTAATTCAAGTGGGAAGGTGGCAGCCCCACCTGCCACTTCTCTTTTGTAGGCTGGGCTGATTTGACCTGGGCCGGCGGTGCAAATTGGTGCACTTTTAGCCATTGCCGTTCTCGACCACTTGTAAAATAATGATCTGGATTAGCTTAAATTCATTATCAATTTTGATATTCCTGAATCAATACTGGCAATCTTGTACGGATAATCTTATCCGAGAAAGGATTGAGGAATATTATTCAACCAGTGTTTGTACTCATTGGAGATATTTATTCAAAAGATTGTTTATCAAATCAATTGAGCATGTTTTTGACTTAACTTTTCAGATCACCTTCAACGATCTGATGTTGGGAAATATTTAAACAATTTGATGATCTGTCAGAAATTTAGGGTTCAATTTGTAAATTTTGCTTGTCTTTATAATTATAATTAATCTGTTCAAATATGAAGGAGTACCCATCAAATTCAAAGGGACACTTACAGTTTGTTTAGAATTCTCCTTTGTAGTTTGCTGGATAGCCACGGGCTCAAATTTATGCCCTAAAATTAACTGTGAAAATTTTGCACCAAAGATAAACGATTTTTAATCATAGAAGAGTTTTATCATAATCTGTAGGACTCTGTGGATGATGGCAGGGCTTTGTCAGATGATCGGTAGAATGACTTGGAAATCGCATACATGATGTTCTTGTGGACTGCTGACTAATTAAACTAAAAGAGGGGTAAAAATTTATTGATAACAAAAGAGAGCAGAACAAAACAATACACAAAGAGAATTACAGAGCCTTGTCCTGGTCAACAAGTTGAACCAGCCTCTGTGATAAATCAATGGGAAGCATCGAATGGTCAGAAATGTTCTTGTGGACTGCTGACTAATTAATTTGATATTATACATTTATTTCTGATCTTACCTTCATCCATCTAATTTTTAAGCTGGATCCCGTACAACCCTATACCAATTTTAAGGGAAAAATGGCTGTGGAAACTTTTGACATTTCGGTCGTGTCTATGGGACAGAATATTTGCATCTTTGTTAACACAATATGTTGTTAACAAAATACGTTAACAACACTTATGTTAGTCTATTGTGTTAACATGTGTTAGTAATTTGCAAGCAAACACAATAGGCTAACATGTGTTGTTAACATATATTGTTAACAACATATTGTGTTAACAAAGGTGCAAATATTCTGCCCCATAGACACGGCCCTTCTTTATTAGAGTTGATAATTGAGAGGGTCACAAGTTTAAATTTCACAAGGGGTAATATATGTACATTTGGATTGGGTGGTCGTTAAGTTCCACACAGAATGCACTAAAGACAATAAAAAAATGTTAAACTTTTTTTTTCCAAATTCACGAAAATACAATAAGTTTTTGGCAAATTTTTTTGTGGATTTCGAACACAAAATATGTAGATCATGAAAAATAGATGCTAAAAATTTTGCGGAAATCTATAGTGTTTTTGGATTTTTCAAATTTGGTTAATGCTCCATTCTATCTGGAGCTTAGCCGCATCCTTTGGATTGTAGTAGAGTTAGGTTCTTCCCTCAAGGATTATGGAGTAGCCTTATATAACCATCATTATATGTATACCCAAAAAACACGGCTGATATTGTGGACTATAAAAGCTTCTTTCCTTTCTTTTTATATAGTAGTTCTTTCCCGCGCCCATGTGAACACTAGGTAAGCTTCAACCAATTACCTTTCTTATAACTCTTTTTTTTCCCAATTTGCATGCATAAATATTAAAAGTAAAATACTATCATCCATAATGGAATGAAATCACACCTCAAAAGTGTAACAACTACCCTTAGTTGCTACTATTTTTGTTTAAACATCAATTCTTAACTTTTTCAACTAATCATATTCCATATGATTTAGATGTGGTGATTTTAAACTCCTTTGACACTTTGGTGGTGACAACTCAATTTTTCACCATATATGCTTACCTTTGATAGTGCTAAGCTTTTATACTTAGGGTTATCTCTAGACCCAGAGCTAAGCCTCGAGGGTTTACTCCTGATGACTATGTCTACGTATCCTCTTGTGGGAAGTTAGAGGCTTCATAGTTCACACTCAAAGGGAGTTTACTCTCTCCTCTTGGTGAGATCTTTGATCTCTTTAAATCTTGAATATTAATTAAGGGATTCCATGAATTTGTTCCCATCACAACAAAATATATCAATTGTCATTAGGTGTTGGTTCTATACCCATCATTATCAATCATTTGTTTACTAACTTACATGCATATGCATGAGGTCATATCACAAATCACATATATAATGATTATATCGAGAATATGTCACATATACAAAGGACTAGCTCATACACATCACATATACACAAGCTAACTAGCTTTGCCATACATCACATACACAGTGAGTAGTTAAAACATACATCACAAAGACAATATTGGCTGACTCATAAATGAATCACAATACAATAGTTATTGGCTCATACAAGCATCAGAAGTAAAATAATGACTGGATCATATATAATGGTTAACCATCCCTTGTCCATAGTGTATCCCAAAGAGAAGGAATGCTGGTGCATTATGCACTACACCATGGGTCCCATTTCTTTCCCTGGTATTTTGCACGAGTGGATACGTGGGAAGAGGATTCGATGCATTCCATACTACAATGAGTATTCGTCTTCATCCTAACAAGTTGAATTTTACCATTTCCACATCAAACTATGCCCAAAATCATATTATGAAGTTGATCAAATTCATCTACCTATTCTCATTAGAAATTCTCTTCCTTACAGTCAATTGAATAGCTAAACAATGAGGACATCCATCACCAACATATAGTTGGCCCCTACCTCGCTTGCTCTTGGCGGAATCGATCTAATTCCTTAGATCAATGTAGGGTTCTGTTAGGAATAGAAGACAAAGATCTAACAATTACATGATGAAATATAACCAATATTAGAAAATAATAAACTATAATAGAAGTGAACACAAAGACACAAATATTTAACGTGGTTCACCCAATACCTGGGCTACGTTCACCAAACAACAAGTCCAATATTATTATTAACCAGTGATTACAATCTGATCACAATCTGCAATCCCTTACAGCTCAATACTGTCGTAAGAAGCTACTAAAAATATACATCAAGTAAAACCCTAACCCTAAGCCAATTTATACAATCTTTATGCCACTTTAGGGTTAGAACATGTCAGCGAGGGAAGGGGAAAAGGGTACATGACTTTCCTGATCAGTCACCACAATATAACAGGTTCCCTCGCTTGGATGCAAACAACGTTATCTATTCACTATCTAGGTAGTATGTCTAACCGTCTACCAGCATAGCACACTCCTTGACTACGGTTGAAATCCCAAGTGGATAAGCTTATCTTAAGCAAGTCATAGGATTTATCCTTCGATGATCACCTCAGATAGATAGGAGTAGTCTACGTGCTAGAGGAATGCAAACCTCTACCTATGCCCTCATAGGGTCTTAACTCCATTTGTTGTTGTAAAAGTTAGCACTTGTACTTGACTTAGCATTATTATTGGAAGAGAGGTTCCTAATTCATAATAGGTAGATCACAATTGTGTTGGGTGAATATTTTGCAACCGATAATTTTAAGGATCAATTGCAAAACAGTGGTTGCAATCGCAAAGTGTGAGATGCAGTCTCTCCTAATTATAAGGGAAGGCTCCCCCTTCTTATTGCTACTTGAATCAACAAAACACTTAACTACTTCTATATACAATAAGCTAAATCAGGGTGGGACATTCATCCTATTCTCTTATTTCAGAATAGATATTACCATTACAATATGATGTTTAATCAATGGTGTGTTTCACTTACAAAGTATTTGTTGGAGCAGTAATCTCGATAAACGAAAGATTAGACATAAAAATAACCTTCAACATACCAGCAACTTTCTGTAGCGTAGGAGTTCACAAAAGCTCAAAGTCTTTCAATGACCCCTTATAAGATTATGAGAGCAAGAATGAAACACATGTGCAACTCAAAGTCTCCAACACGTATTTCAAATTGCATGCACAAATGGAGAAAATGACGCAGCAAAAAGACTGCAAGCTATTCCCTTGCTTGAGTGTCCTATGTTAATCTCAAACTTGATAAAAGCTCAAAGTCTGCAAGACTAAATCTGAAACCAAATTATAACTTTGAATGTAAAATGCAGCTCAAAGTCTGCAAGATTGAGTCCAAATCCCTCTTGAACAAAAGCACAAAACTCACGATCAATTTCCAGAAAATGTCATCACATAACCCCTTGAATCAACACAAAGTCTAAAAGAAAGTTGCCTCTTTTATTGAAAGCAATTTAATTTACATCCAAGCTCAAAGTCTTAGAATGCATATACAAATTGGCAGAGTTTTCTTGCATTGCAAAAAGATCCCTATTAGAATGAGCACCCTCCTTTATTTATAGGTGAGGGGCTGAGAGCGAAAAGTGGGAGAAACCCAAATAATTGAGACTTCTAACTAGCTATAGTTAACTTATTCAACATTACAGTCTTATGTAATGTGATTACATGTAGTAAAATGTGTAATTGAAAAATTTTGTTTTACATGAATCATTACATATGTTATTGCAATTTTATGCTTTACATGTAACCTGTCAAAACTGAAAACAAAATGCATGGTGAAAAAAATAAACTAAGTGTCTGACAAGACACGACTCCTATTACATCAACCTCTATCAAAGAGGTCTTATTGTCACCAGAGTTTTCTAAGTGCTGAAAATCTTCTAATCTGTATGTGGGTGGGAACATCTGCTAAAAATAACACGTTGACCTCTGGATTTGGTGTCATCACTGATTTTTTTTTCACCCATGACTAGAAAAAAGTTCACAATCCCTCTTATTGGTTCGCTTTCACTTGCTTGGAATCAGTCTTGAAAGCATTCTAAAAATTTGATGAAACTTGAATTTCATCTTTTCTTCAGGCTAAAACCCTATCCATGGTTGCATTTTGGAAAGAAAACTACAAAAACATTTCTGATTTTGGTAGAAAAAACCACTTACAACAAAAACGACCATAGTAATGCATAAACAACTGCTGAAGGGCATAAATAACCATGATTTTCATAAAAATGACCCAAAATGTATATACAAAAACTACAGAAATCCAAAAATGACCCATAAACTGGTAAAAATGACCACCATCAAGAAAATCACATTTCATGCTAAAATGACCAATATAAAGTAAAAACGTGTGATCTCTAGTGCTTTAAAAAAGCTTCGAAACACAAAAATGTTTTTAAAATTTGTAGATTTGTGAGTCATGAACGAATGAAGAGGGGAATAGATGATCAAAATAAACATCATGCTCAACATTATAACTCTTTGATTTGGGACTTTGTTTACATATCACATGTAATGTAATATATCAAATATATGGAAACCTCCAACTCATATTCCCAACGACTCAAAACAATGCAGACATTTTAATGTAAAAATGCATATTGCACTGTCATTCAAAACATCTGATAAAATACATTCATTGGGGATTTTGGGATATTTCACAATATATTTTGCATATTAAAACTATGTAGTAGCCCCCAAATGGTCCCACCAAGGATACATCAGGTTTTAAAACATTTTGTATCACATAAAAATGTGATAACAAAGGTTAGATTTAAAACATTTCAAAAAATTTAAATAACAATATATATATTGATATATTTTGGATTAAAACAATATATTGCAAAATTATATTACATGTAATTAAACATGTAATGTAATTTAAATTTTTTTATTTGTCTTGACTTGAAGAATAATATTTTCAAATAAAATAGAAATAAAACTAAAATAAAAGACTTTTACTTTGAAAATATTTACAAAAACTTAGAGTGTTTAAACCATGCCAAAATTTAATCAAAATTATGATTAAATTTATTATTATTTTTTAGGGGTTGTGTTAATTTTGCTAAATGAAATCAACGACAACATATAGCAATTACATATAACCAACACATTATGGCCTCGACTCAACATGTAACCTTAAGTGCATACCAACTATAAGGTAGTCAACCTAATTCATTTCCTTTATTCTTCTTTTCAAAGCACATTATGTATTTGTAGACACCTTAAATTGGTCAACCAAAATCAACATGGTCAACCAAAGTCAAAAGGGGTCAAATCAAGTCAACATCATGGATTAAATAACAAAGCCATTAATTAATTAAATTTGAGCCAAAATGGATTAATTAAACTATGTAATTGATTAAATCAATTAGTTTTATAGTTAAATTAAATAAATCAAATGCAACCCATAAAATCCCCTTACATGGCTAAATTTATTAATTAGGTTGAATTAATTAAATCCTATTTACTTTCAACAAAGGGGACAAAGAATCAAATAGCCAATGAGAAGAAGGGATGAAGAGCACATGGATCACTCCAAGGTTTTGCTATCTTAGCCACTCATTTAGGCTTTGCTATCCTCACCACTCCTTTTGTCATCTTGTCCCCCTATTTGAAACCCATCACTCAACCTTGACCTCACCCCTACTTTGACCTTGGTTAATCAAACTCACCCCCCACATGTGGGAGTGCCTATAAATAGGAGCATTTTCTTAGTGTAAACTTACCAATTCACATTTAGAGTAAGAATCGACATTAATTGCATATTGAATTGGGCATTTAACATTGAAGCATTCTGGAGTAGTATCATTATAATGACAAATTCATCTATGATTACATAGATTTTTAGCATAGAATAAGGCATTTCATCTTAATTTGCTTACATTTTCATCTTAGATCCATATTTTTATCATTCAAAGCACAATTATCATTCTAGGAGTTGTCACTTTAGGATGCTTTGCAGCCGAAAGCATTCGTTTATTCCTTCTAGCTAGAGATCCATGAGACGCTCTTAATTTTCTTTCACTTTCAAAATTGATTACCCTAGTTAGATCTTTCAAATTTGATTGAAAAGTATGTTAAACTAATGTTTCATGCAGGTTTGTGAATTGCAGGTTTACGGACTACAGTATTAAATATAACTTATTATGTTTTCTTAACTCTTTCATAACCATTTATTACCCATTTTTCCCTCATCTGAAGCCTACCAAAGAGGAAAGATGAAATAAGTAAGGAATAAATCCAATCCCTAGAGTTATCCCTCTAGACCCTCCACCGTGAACTTTAGGTCACAAGGGTATCCTTCACCCAAGTTTCGCCTACGTGCCCGCTTCTAAATGGGTCAAAGTCACACGTAGTTATCATCTCAAAATCTCTCAAAATACCTATAGATAGTTTCCCTTAACTAAGATTTCATTAATTATTATCTGACTCCAATAGGATTCCTTTACGTGGTTCTCAACACTTAATAGTGCTTAGTGAAAATAGGGAATTATGAAACCATTCCCTAATTTGGAAATTCCTAAACTAAAATACTTCCCTCTAAGGACATTAAGATGTCCTTCTAAATATCACCACCTCAATTGTTCATAATTCAACATGAGTATCCTAAAATTTCCTATATGATCTTTTATCTCAACCACACCACCTTTAATACACACTTGTGATTCCAAGTCTTCCAATTTAAATTCAAGTTCCTCTATCCCCCTGATCCATGTCATCTATTACTAACATTACTAGAATTAATATTATGACATTCATCTAAGAATCCATCAACTTGGACAAATTATGCCCTTTTACGATTTAGATAAGCCAACCATTTCTACCACACACATGAGAGAGATATATGCCCCAAGATTACCAAACTTGGGAAATAATTTCCCCAAGAACCAAAGATGGTCTTAATAAAGGAATGCCATGTAAAGAAAATAATAAAACCATATATGATTCTACTATAATGATTTATCTCAAGGTGTTGGAATGGGTCTTGCTAGAATCAAGGTCCTTTTAAACTTCTTTATATTCATTGGGTGATATTGTCAACCAAATTATAATTATCTAAGTATAGAACCATCACCCATTTCTAATGACACCTTAGGCAACATTCACTTATAAGGAAAATGTTGCAGGAGCACACCTAGGCTAACCTCCATGTTTTAATCATTTTTGGCTTGTACTTGACATTGGCCAAGTCAAGATAGTTAGGTTGTTTTTAGACCTTAGAAGGTCTTTGCAATGTGGGCTAGGTGAG
>MU225574.1:284331-301116 GCA_018584345.1 Thuja plicata | reverse complement strand
GAATGAGAGCCAACAACCTTGACCATTGCTAACATGGAGGATTTCTAAAGCATGAGAGGAAATGAAATTGCAATTAATCTAGAATTGAAATGCTCTTAATCTATGAAATGAAATTGCAATTAATCTAGAAAGCTTGAAATGTTATTGAACTAGAAAGCTTGAAAGTTGATGAAATTAAGATGTTAGACATGTGAATGAAGTGCATTAAAAATCAACATATCATTACTCCAAATTGAAATTAATATAATTATGCAATTAAGCTCAAAAGCATGAAATAATCAATGCAAATTTTACTATAAATTTGATGCTCTCCAAAATCATCCTCTCAAATGAAAAAAGAGGTCCAATATATAGAAAACCATGGAAAGAGGGTGAAGAGTTTCTTGAAAAGAAACGGTTGCCTCTTCATTTTCAGGGATTGAGATTGAGACAAAAAAGCATGAATTATTTAATTAAAAGGATGGATTATTACCACATGAGTGACCTTTCATATAGAATTATGGAATTCTTTTTGAGGATAATCCATTCAATCAATTAAATAACTGTTCAATTCCTTTTTATGTATATTAGCTAAAGGGGGTGGAATTAATTTAATGTAAAAGCACTTAGGACTTTAGAATTAAATTATTTAATCATAGGGATTTTTAGCTAATAAATCTTGATAATTTAGGAATTAAATATAATGTCAGATTTATGCAAATTTGGGTTTTCAGCATTTGAGACTCAGTCAATTAAAGTCAATAAGGAAGAGAATTTGCCTAGTACAATAGGACTTCGATGATCAGAAAATTGAAGGAGTGCACCAAAATTGATTAGGATTATAAGGTGCCAATTTTGGGGTGTTACATTTTTCGCCTCTTTGAATTGATGTGCGAGTAGCGCATTGATTCAAAGAATAGTCTGATGTGAAGATGAAGATTTCGAGAGTCTAGGTTAGGTTGCCAAGACACCGATCAGACTGAGAAGCAGAATCATCCGAGAGAAGATCAGAATCGGGGTTAGATTGCCCCAATGCCCACTGATAGCTGATGAAGATCTAGGACTATCTCTAGAATCAGGGTTAGATTGCCCCAATACGAAGATTAGCCTTCCGAGATCCAGGTTAGGTTGCCTAGATAACGGTCTAAAGAGCTTTTGAGAGCCATCTTCAGAATGAACCATAACTTTCAGGAATTGGGGTTAGATTGCCCCAATACCTAATGAGATTTCAAGAATCATCTTCAGAATGAAGCTTGATCCTTGAGGATCCAAGTTAGATTGCTCAGATACCTAGAAAGATAGATGGCGAGATGACAAGATGCGAGACATCAAGATGCCCCTAGAGATTCAAGATCAAGGAATATTCAATTTTGACCATAAGGTACAAAAAACTGAATATGCCCCAAGTGATGAAATGCCCCTAGCAAAGGGGATTTTTGATTCAGATTAGACTGATTCGAAAATGATGTGAAAAGATTTAATGATGCAATCATCCTGCCCCCTTGGGAGCGAAATCGAAAGATGACACAGCATAAAGATGAGAGCGAGAAATCACAGAAAGAAACAAGATCGAAGATCCAGAGAGATCCAGAGATAGATCAAGAGGAGACAAAATCAATTTAGAGCGATCAGGGAGTCCTACTGACTAGGTTTGACCATAGTTGACCAGACCAGAATTGACTAGAGTTGACTTTGATGAAAAGATTATAGAAGCTAAGAAAATGATAACAAGAGATAATTTTGACAAGAAAGCGACGTCATAAAATTGACTGCACAAGCGTTCGATCGTGTCGGTCCCAAAATTTTAAAACGCGATTTTGAGATGCTTAGGAGCGTCAGAATTCAATTTTGATCACAAAAATGGATTCAGAACGGTCCATTTAGTCAATGGTGTAATTTTTGTAGAAAATGGAGCACTTAGAAAAATTAGGTCAAAGGCTATATAAGGTCTGGAGGGGTCATTTTCAAATCATTATTCACCTTTGACTTTAGCGATGGTGAGGGCTCCAGCTGATATTGATAGCATTCCTGCACACACACACCGATTTGAGCGCTCCCGACGAGACAACTGCCCACCGAAGTATGACGCACCTATAAGTAATTGCAACCTAATCCTGTATTTCAATTTTTTTTTATCAATTTATAGCATTTTAGCACGTTTTAGGCCTTTTTAAATTCTATCGCGTTCAATCTCGCGTGAGGAAACAGTTTCCTCACACCGACCTAGGTCTCCTTTCACATGAGGAATTTGATTCCTCATGCGGGTCAGGGGATCCTCGCATGGGACCCTCCCCTGCGCTCGCGCGAAGAGCGCACTTGTGCCACACGAGATTTCTGAAATCTCGCGCGGGAAGACATCCCGTCTCGCGCGAATTAGAAAGCTCGCGCAGGAAAAGAGTTTCCGCGCATGGGAAACTTGCCAAAATTGAAAAGTTGTCATTTTTCTATGTCGCAGAGTCAGCTAGTTGCAATATCTCAAAAATGTGTTTAGGATAGGTCCATAGCTGTATTTGTTGTCTTTGCTTTGAAAAATCATCATGTTGAGGTACTGATCCAATTTCGTCGCTTGCTTTGCAGGTTGACTTCCCTGACATCAATTTCTGATCACATCATCCTGTCATGGGTGAGATACTTCAGAGGCTATCAAATGCTGATGGTGCCCATATTGACGGGCTAGGATTGACTTACCTTCGTGATGCACCCGATGTTCGGGTAAATCACGACTTACTAGGTGCCCTGGTTGAGCGTTTCCATTCGAATACGAACACCTTTCACTTGCCATAGGGGGAGATGACAGTTACTCCCGAGGATATATACAGGATTTTGAGAGTGCCTTTCCACAGAGCTCGTGTGGATTATGACACTCAGCCCAAAGTAGGTACATAGGCTTTGAGAGCAGTCTTTCAGGACGATTTGGTGATGGGTCGGGCCATCTCATGGGAGGAGTTGATTCACAGCTATGACAGAGATCACCCACTGGTGGTCGTATTAGCACTTTTCCTGAGTTGTCACTTGGTTCTTGATTGCGGTCAGCACGGGTTAGAGTGTGGTTGGGGAGGCAATGTTGCAGAAGATGCTGGCCACACCTATAGCTACTTTTGGATGGGGCGAGTGCATGCTTGCTCAGATGTACCGCGAGATGCATGAGATTGTGTATCGAGGTGCACGTACCATGGCAGCAGGAGTCATCATTCTTCAAATCTGGGCCTGGGAGCACCTACCCATATGCAGGCTGATATTTCATGACACACAATAGCCTTTAGAGCCATACATATACAGGTACATAGGTTCGATGACCCAGCCCGCGCTGGGTAAGACAAAGCAGTGGAGGTTGCAGATAGATGACATGGCCGCAGTCATATGGCGGCCTTGGATAGCCACTAAGGTGTGGGATGAAGCTCATCATGAGTTATCATATATGTTCTGTTCACGTCCTTTGATCGGGCATACCATCACTATCATTGAGTGCTTCTTTCTCATGCGAGTATTGCACCAGTTCGGGAGACCACATGATGTGTCTCAGGAGTTTTGTACATATGCCCAATTTGTCGATGAGAGGAAGAAGGATTGGTAGAGACAACTCAAGAGGGGCCGTAGTATGATAGATGCCCGAGTACCACCAGCCATGTGGGATTATATGGTCGCTGTGATGAATGTAGGTATGACACCTGCATACAGAGATCATATGTTAGCCCATCCATTCCCCAGATTTACAGCTCCAGTTGGTCTGATACCTCATGTATAGCAGGCAGTATGACCACCACCGCAGCACCAGGTGCCTCCACAGGTACAATAGCCATAGGTACAATAGCCACCCATACAGTAGTAGGAGAGGGTTGTACGACCAAGGACATCTCAGACTGATATTCCCATTAGACTGATGGGATCAGATGCAGGTGCTGGGCCTAGTGGCAGTCAAGACAGAGTCATTGAGCAGGGAGATGACATTGTTATGGCTAATGCTATTCTGACTGATCCACCAGCAGGCGGACAGGTAGCACAGTTGCAGGAGGCTCTCCGGAGAGTCAGAGAGAGAGCTAGACAGTCACAGAGGGAGCGTGATGACTTCCATACGCAGGTGATTATTCAAGAGATGCGGATATCTGAGCGAGACCGGGAGATTCGGGAGTTACGAGAGTCACTGGCCAGATCAAAGATAGAGACTAGATATGAGGTTTCTCAGGCATCTTATTACTATGCTGCTTACACTATTGCAGTACCTGAAGCAGCGGATCAGATTCATCCTTTTTTAGAGTATGCTAGTGCATGGGCCGCTCCACCGGGACCACCTCCACCGAGAACTCCTTCATCAGGGCCACCTCCACCGGGGCCACCTCCTCACCAGCAGGGTATGCCACCCCCTCCACCTCCACCGGGTGGTTAGATGAGATACCTTGATATACATTGTATCACCATTTTGACATATTATGCTCGAGTAGCACCTTTGTACACTTGATCGATCGATATATATATATATATATATATATATATATATATATATATATGAGCTCAATTTTGGCATCATTGTACTTTTTTATGTATTGCTTTAGATTTGTATGAGATGTTTCTTATATGATTTAGATTTATGGATTAGAAATGTATGCCATGGATGAATGTGCAAATGTTTTATGCATATGTTTTATTGATGTATGAATGAATGCAGTGTAATGATAGATGTTAGATGGATAAATGCTATGTATGATTTGATTTATGCTTATAATGGATGCACATGTTTATGGATATATAAATGCAAATGAATGTATGGAAATACACTTTTAGAAATGAATGCAATGGTACTAATCATCTCATGCAGGATATCACAATATACAACAGGTACCAACCAAAAAGAATAAGAATGAAGATCGAGAGAAAGGACCTGACATTTGTGTAGTTAAGAGGAAGCCATGATGAAAGATAAGGACCTTTGAAGAATGAGAAGACAATGAAGAGAGCACCAAAACTACTGCGATGCAAACCTAAAGTGCGAATGCAAGCCTACAATGCAAATGCAAGCCTAAGCTAAATGCAACCCTAGGACTTGGTTGTTGGACTCATTGTATTTATCCTCATCGAGTACTTTTGGATCATCAGAGTCAATACAATCCTTATTGGTGCTGTTGTGACCATAAGAATCTGAATATGACTTTCATCGAATAAAATGTAGGAAACGAACATAAGCACTGAGGCACAAAATCCAAGGTGACTTGAACATTGTTTCCAGTTTGATATAGTAAGAGTTTGCAAGAAAACAAACAGAGCAATAACAGTCAAGGAAATAGTTCTGACCTCCCCTTGGCGTACAAATAAACAAGATCAAGGGATGTGAGGCTTTTCCACCTTAATGCAGAAGCTCTTATCACATACACCCTATTTATTTGACGTTGTCGGATCATTGAAATCACACCAACAAGCAGTAGACAAAGAAAATATCAGTGAAATTCATAAGAATAGACAGCATACAAAGAAAGAGTCAATCATATCTCAGCATGTTTCAAGGGTTATGAATGTGCCTATTTTTGGGCTGTTGAAAAACACCATCGTGCTTGTGAGTGCAATGTGTTTGATTGCTATCGAGAGATGTTTACATGCGAGATATCCAACGTGTGTTGAAAAACACAGATGTGTCCAAAGAGAGTGTTGAAAAACACTGTTTGATTAAGGTGTTGAAAAAAACCAATTCATGCCAGTAGAGAGTTGTCCTTTGACAAGATTACTGATTCAAGTGTAAACTAAAGAGTGATCGAAGTGGGGAACCATGCCCCCAAGTAATGAACGGATCAAAGTCGAACGTGCAGATAGCGAGACGATGAGGTGACTGTCGTGAAAGAGATTCTCAAGCAAAAAAGATCGATAACGAGATCTAGGCATCAGTAGGCAGACGCAGTGAGAACCACTGGTGACTGATGTGAAAGAGAGTCTCAAGGAGAGACGAAGTGCTACAAAGCATCGGCAGGCATACGCAATGAGAACCACTAGTGACCGATGCAAGAGGAGAGAGACTCCAAAAGATAAGACAATGCTCCCTAGACAAGGAACATGCCCCCGAGTGTGACTAGTTTCACTCCATGTGAAGTCAAGAAAAATCTCGAAGATGACTGAGAGCAGAAGCATGAGCACACTAAAGCAGGAAAGCAAACTAAAGCGGGAAAGCAAACTGAAACAGGAAAGCAGAATAGCAAATGCGAGAAAGCCAAGAGATGCTGCGACAGGTATAACATTACGGAACAAGAGGCGCATGTTTACCAGGTTTTCACCATCTCGGCAAAAATTCTATTTTTGCTACCATGACGCCTGTTTACCAGGTTTTCGTCAATGGCACATTTTCCTCTTTTTCTCTTTTTTTTTGTATTTTCATTTTTTCATTTTTTTTTTTGTATTTTTTCATTTTTTTGGTATTTTCAAGGCGCCTGTTTACCAGGTTTTCACCAGGATAATAGATACATCAAAGCGCCTGTTTGCTAGGTTTTCACTAAGATGATCATTTTTTCAGGACATTTTATAATTTTTAGGATTTTTTCAGAATAAAGTATGTACATGAGCATGCAAAAGATATCTTAACTGTAGAATTTCTTCAGGTGAAGAGCATTGATGGGCTCTTTGAGTTGTTCACCCTTAGTAGTAGAAAGCTGATAGGAACCAAACCCAAATACTGCAGTAATAATATAAGGACCAAGCCAGTTTGGCTCAAATTTTCCTTTCTGAATTTTCTATTGTTGATTCTTAGGATTCTCCCTCAGGATGAGATCACCCATTTGGAAATCTCTTGGTCTAACCTTCTTGTTATAGCTCTTAGATATCCTCTTTTGATATGCTCTGAGATGATCGAACACCACCTTCTGATGTTCATCAAGCAGTTCCAGCTATTGTAGCCGAGATATTCTAATATCGTCATCAGTAATGAGGCCTTTCAGAGAGACTCGCAAAGTAGGAATCTCAACTTCAATAGGCAGTACTACATCTGCACCATAGACTAAAGCAAAGGGCATGGCCCTTGTTGGAGTTCTTATACTGGTGCGATAGGCCTATAAAGCTGGATTAATCTGGAGATGCCAATCTCATCCAGATTTGTGTACCGTACGGTGTAGGATCTTGAGAATTGTCTTGTTGGAAGGTTCGGCCTGTCCATTACCTTGAGGATAATAAATAGATGACCAATATTGAATAATCTTGAACTTAGTTCACAAATTTGTTAGATCTTTGTTCTTGAATTGTTCCCCATTATCAGTGATTATAGAGGAGGGTACACCATATCTACAAATAATGTAGTTTAGTATAAACATGGCAATGAACTTGTCATCAGCTACATTGAGAGGTATTGCCTCAACCCATTTAGTAAAATAATCTATAGCAGTAATGATGTATTTATGTCCTCTAGAGGAAGATTGATATATCTGACCTACTAAGTTGAAAGCCCATTGTTGAAATGGCCAGAAAGTGATGAATGAAATAAGCTCCTTGGATGGAGCATGAATCAGATTACCATGCAGTTGACACTGTTTGCAAGACTTTGCAAACTGTGTAGCTTCCTTCTCCATATCGGGCCAATAGTAACCAGCTCTAATAATTTTACGAGCCAGTGTTAGACCATTTGAGTGAGAACCAAAAATGCCTTCATGTACTTCTTCTAACATGCATTTGGACTCATCAGGTTCTAGACACCTAAGGAGAGTACCGTCTAGACCTTGTCTATACAAGTCGTTAGCTACGATGACATACCGTGAAGCACTGCAGATTAGGTGACGTTTTTAATTTCTAGTATATGTGTCTAGAATAATTTGGTCATGAAGATAAGAATAGATGTGGTGGTAGCGGGATGAATCCTATCCAATGACTGAACATATCATCCGAGAGTCAGGAGAGTCATAGGCAGGGTAGCATAATGTCTCCACTAGGAATTCATGTCTGAAATCATTCTCCAACATTTGTAACATAGAAGCCAGAGTAGCTATAGCATCAACTGCTTTATTATCCGCCCTGGGAATTTGCTAAAAAGTAACATGTGCAAAGTATTTCTTAAGGCTGTCAACCATCTTTCTATAGGGCACTAGCTTTTCATCTTTCGTCTGATAGATGTCGTTCACTTGATTGATAACCAATTATGAGTCTCCAAAGACTTTAAGCTCATCAACTCGCCATTCAATAGCGATCTTTAGTCCATTGATCAAAGCTTCATACTCAACAGTGTTATTTGTATAAGGGAACATCATTTTGTATGCCTTTGGTAAGGAATACCGCTGAGGTGTAATAAACAAAATTCCAGCTCTGGAACCCTGTTGGGTGAAGGATCCATCAAAGAACATTGTCCATGTCTGATGCGTGAGAAGCATGATGGACTCATCTGGAAATTCAATTTTCAATGGTTGATGATCTACTAGAGGTGTTTCTGCCAACTGATCTGCAATCGCTTGTCCTTTGATAGATTTTCTCTCAACATATTCAATTTCAAACTCACTAAGGAGCATGACCCATTTAGCTAGTCTACCTGTGAGGGTAGCTTTACTGAGTAAGTATTTCAATGGATCAATCTTTATGACTAGCTTGGTAGTGTGAGCCAACATGTAATGTCGTAACTTCTGGGAAGAAAACACCACTACTAAGCAAGCTTTCTCAATTACAAAATAATTCATTTCATAAGAGACCAATGTTTTGCTGATATAATAAATGGCTCTTTCTTTATTAGTTTGATCTTCTTGGGCCAATAGAGCACCCAGAGATGTTTTTGTAGTTGAGATATATAAGATCAAGGGCTTCCCCTGAATAGGAGGCATTAGCACAGGTGAGTTAGCTAGACATTGTTTGATCTATTGAAGGCCTTGTTCACATTCCTTGTCCCATTCATAAGTCACACCTTTATGCAGAGTTTTGGTGAATGGTTGTGACTTGTCAGCTAATTGTGAGATGAAACACCTGATAGATTGGAGCCGACCCTGGAGACCTCTTATTTGTTTGATATTACAATGTGGAGGCATTTCCATGATGGCTTGCACTTTTGCAGGATCCACCTCGATTCCCTTTGCAGAGATGATATAGTCCAGTAATTTTCCTAAAGTAACCCCAAATGCACATTTCTTAGGGTTAAGACGCAACCTCAATTTTTCCATATGATCTAGTATAGGACCTAGATCAGTGAGATGTGTCTTTCTATCCATACTTTTAGTGAGTGAGTCATCCACGTAGTCCTCCATTGTCCTATGCATCATGTCATGAAATATGGTAGTGACAACTCTTTGATAAGTAGCTCTAGCACTTTTTAGACCAAAAGGCATAACATTCCAGCAGAATGTACCCCATGCACAAGTAAAAGTCATTTTCTCTTGGTCCTCTGGCGCAATTTTGATTTGATTATAGCCAGAAAAACCATCCATCAGTGAATACATCTCATATCCTGTTGTCATATCCACGATCATGTCAATGTTGGGAAGTGGAAAATCATATTTTGGACATGCCAAATTTAAGTCTCTAAAGTCAATGCAGACCCTGATAGATTTGTCATGTTTAGTCACTGGGACTATATTAGAGATCCACTCTGCATAATCAATTATTCAGATGAACCCAGCTTTTAGAAGTTTTTCCATTTCTGCCTTGATCAGTAGAGCCACATGCGGGTGCATCTTTCTAAGTTTTTGTTTAACCGGTTTTACACCTGAAGCTATTGATAAGTGATGCATGATGAGATCAGGATCCACACCTGACATGTCAGAATATGTCCATGCAAAATTAATCTTTTTCTCCTAGAAGAAGTCTGTAAATTCCTTAAGTTCCTCTGTAGATAATGATTTGGCCACATGAATGATGTGTGGATGTTCTTTTTTTCCCACATTTACTGGCTGAGTTGGCTCAATTAACACTGATGAGCATTCCTGGAAGTGACTTGGAAGCACATCAAGTACCTCATCCTCAAGTGCCTCAAAGAGGTTTTCACCTTTGTATACGTCTTTTATTTTTACTTTTTTTTTGGCTCTGATACTGCCACAATGTGGTTTTCACCATCAGAGCGCCTATTTTTTCTTCTTTTAATTTTGTGACTAAGATACTTGATGTCAGCCTCGGTCATGTTGACACTTTCTTCATTAGTGGAGGATGTCATAGGTTCAACAGCGTGAAGGTAGTAGGCTAAGGCGTAATCATTTTGGAATGTAAGGACTTCACTGGATGAAGAAGGGGAATTCTAGTCTATTAACTCAGGATGTTGGAGTGAAAGAGATGTGACAGGTTCAAGTGCGTTCACAGTATAGTCATCAAAAGAATTAACTAGCAAGCTAAGAGCTAAATCGATCTCATCCAAAGGTATGTTTGAATCCTGCTGACCCCTAACGACCGAAGTAGAAGACATGTTAATGTTTATGGACTTGGACTCGTTAGACCTTTTACTAGACCCCTCACTTACATCAAGAAGTTTTTCATAAGATCCTTCTGACAAACTATAAACTCATATTCATGAGAGTCTGTATCCGAACTTTTACTTGGGTGCTTGCACCATGAAGGTTTAGGAGTTCTTGCAATACCAGCCTGTTCTCGTGCCAACCATTCTTGAAACTCTGGTGGTACGTATCTTTCACCTTGGAAGTTAGGATCTTGCAACACTTTCCATTGTTCATAGGTTAGTGCATCAAGTGGAGTAGTTTTATCAGAATCACTGTCACTCTCGGCTATACTGACGTGTGGTACAAAATTATCTGGCTCAGCAAAGAATGCTGCCAGGTCTGGAGGAATGGGATAAGGAAAGCAATCCTCATCGGAGCTATCTTCTATGTCGTCAACTATAGATGTACCTTCCGGTTCTGGTGAAGGCTCTACTTTTGGCACAAATTTATTGATCCCTAGATGGAACGAGATCTTTTTGAAACCTAAACCAGTGGTGTCTTTTTTCTTTTGACTTGTAGCTTTAATAGGTTCCAGTAACCCATTACCATTCACCCCTATCGGGCCACTCCCTTTGTACCCAAAACGTTTCATAATCTTAAGACCTTGATTGTTGGGATTTAGTTCACGAGCTGGGGCAGTCTGTTCAGCTATGTTCTTTCCTTTGCTAAGCCAAGCCTTAATAGCTCTTTCCTCATCTTCATCTTCTAATTGTGTAGAAGACGGTACAAAGACACTGTCATAAACTATCTCAGGACTAACAAAAAATCTTTTTTTCTCAGAAGGTCTCCCATAAGAACGAGGAGATAGAGGTAGAGCTGTTAAAGATAGGACGGGTTATTTTTGATATCCTCCCATGCCTGTGTCTGTGATTTTCAAGGTCTATTCCATATCTCTGAGCTTGGCATCACAGAGTTCTGTGTATTCTCTATTAGTCAGAACAAGACTATCAGCTAATTGAGTGAGCGCATTACAAGAAGAGCCCATACTAATAGGAATTGTCACCTCTGCACCATGAAAAGAAAACTTAATACACTGATGGTATGTATAAGGAACCACTTGCATCTCATGAATCCACGATCTTCCTAGCAAGATATTATACGTAAGAGGAAGGTCTAGCACCTGACATGTGACGTCTCTTTCAACTGGTCCAACCTGAATGGGTAGCACAACTAGACCTTTAGATTTTCTCTCTTCTTCATCATAGCCTTAATGGTAATTCTTTTGTGAGAATCTATGCGATCTTTGCCATACCCTAGCTGAGAAAGAAAATGAGCGGAGCAAATATTGAGACCAGCACCATTGTCAATGAGGACATGATGGACTAGCTGTTTGCCTATCATGACTTCTATGTGCAGAGGAGCATTATGCGGGTGACTAATTGAGTGATCATCTTCTTCAGACAAGGACAAATAATGCGGTGAAGTCAAGTGACCCACCATGGATTGAAACTGATCTAGGTTGATATCTTTGGGGACATTAGCTTCTATGAGAGCTTTGTCCAGAATCTGCCTATGAGCAGGCGAGATCTTCAATAGCTCAAAGATAGTCATCTGAGCATTGGTTCTTTGAAGCTGGTCAAGAATGCTATAACCAGCAGTAGAAGGCATAGGGACCACCTTCATGGTCTTGTTGGCAGAGCCAACAACAATCTTATCCGCATTTTTTTGGCACGGATGCAGTAACAGGAGGGTTAGGACCCTTGATAGTGATTCTAGCGCGAGATCTAGTAACAACATTCACACAATCTCGAGATGTTTTAGATTTAGATAATCAAGACCCAGGGCCTCTCAAGACAAATGGGGCTTTGGGTTTAGAAGCATTCCCACTCCCCTTGCTAGTAAACATGTTACAATATTCCACTTCCACGGGCTCAATCATGTTGATCACATTATCATAAGTGGTATGTGCGTAATTAACTTTGGCATTATTGTTCTAAGCGTTGGAGGACTCGTCTTTCTCATGACGAGGAAAGGGATCTTTAAATGCTTGATGATCCAAATTCTTGTTACGATTCTCCACAACGATAACCTTGTTGTCAATCAAATCTTGGACTTTATGACGTAATTGAAGACAAGTAGTAGTCTTATGACCTTTGTTTTGGTGGTAGTCATAGTACACATTCTCATTCAACCAATGAGGTCATGGTTGCAGATCGTATAGACATTTTTCCAAAGGAGAAAGAATCTGATTTTGTACCAAAGTTTTGAAAACCACATCCAGCGGTTCGCCCAAAGAGGTAAATTCACGCTTGGGTCGTGGTGCCCAAGGTTTGTTGCCAAAAAATCTAGAAGCCTGTTGAGTATTGGTTGCAGCCTTTTCAATAGCTTTAGTCGCTTGTATACTAGAGGTGAGATTGAAGACCGGTTTTGAAGAAGTTGGAATCACATTATCGACCACCCCATCATTCACAACATCCTTATTTTTGTTCGAAAACTTCCCCTTATCTTTGTTGGAATATGAGGAACCTTGTTTGTTATCTTTATTCAAATTCAATTCACCTTTTTAAACCATAAATGCTTCTATCCTCACAGCTTGTTTTACCATGCTATCAAAATTAAGAGGACCTTGAATTTGTACTTGATACTCAAAATTAGGGGTGAGATTATCCAAGAAGATATCGAGTTTCTCAAATTTGAGCATTTTGCGAGGGTACTTAGTGCAAAGTTGTCTCCATCTTTGGAGAAATGTCAAGAATGGTTCCCCTTGCCTTTGCTTGAGGTTGAAAAGGTCCCTTATGTTGAAAGGATGTTGAATATTGTGAGAATAGTGCTGTATAAAGAGATTGGCAATCTCATCAAAAGTCTTAAATGATCCATCGACAGGGCACCAAATTCTCTTAAATGATCCTAAGGATCAGTGGTACCCAGATACTTATCATATTTGGGAAGCTCTACACCTTTGGGAAAAGGTGGCATAACAATACTCCTATCAAAAGGAAACGGACATATGCTTTCCATTGTGAACTGTTGCGTGGGTTTGTCCTTATCCTTCATAAGTTGGCTGATTTGACCTTGCATGTCTTGAATTATTTTATGCAATTTGGAGGTCTCACTTTCCTCTTCTTTAGCTACAAGCGTTTCCACTTGGAATTTTGCGGCTAATTTAACTCCTTGTTTTGCTAAATCTAGAAAATATTTTTCTTTGTCTTCCGCAAGGAGTACTTCCATCATTTTGATGAGAGCTTTATTAGACTTTGCAGCATCTATTTTGTTTTGAGTTTTTGGGTCATCATCATTACCAAGAATTTCATAAATGCTCTGAGTCTAATCTTGACCCTGGTGATGCTCTTCTTGTTGACCTTGCTCATTTTGGGATTGATCGTTACCTCCGTTATATTGATAATCGAAAGGAGTTGCCATGTTGTTAACGTGAGATTGTGTCGTGTGCACCTCTTCAGTATGAGCGTGAGTATTGCGTTGAGAACTTGTAGTCAATGTATTTCTCGGTGAATCAAAAGGATTGATATGTTCGAAAGGATCACTAAGGCAGCGAGGATCGTTGATAGGATCAACCCAAACGGGTGACTTTCTATAGGCTTGTTGATCTGAAAGAAATGGATTATGTTGATCTTGAAACAAAGGATTAGAACAAAACTGAAGCACTGGTTTATGATTTGGAAACGAATCAATACTGAATGTGGAAGAGGAATGTGAGGATCCCTCTTGACTATCAAGTTGAACAATGGGTTCAGAATGACCTTTTGCTTGATCATGGGGTTTACTTCTACCTACTCCAGAACTACGAATGGGAAAAATAGTGCCGCTCGTAGTTGTAACAGGCATAGACAAAGATGAATTGAGAGGGAACTTAAGATCTGACTCAGAACTCTATCTCTAGAGATAGAAAAAAAGAGGTAATAGGCTAGAAGAACCAAGGTGTGAGATGCACCTGACACGAATCGTCGAGAGTATGGCTAGAACAGCCGAGATATGACGATCGTGTCGCAAGGTACAAAAACACAAAAAAGATAGGACGAAGACAAAGAGACAAGACAAGTTTGAGTAAGAATCAATCAGTTCATAACTCAAAATGACCAGTTTTGGACTGCAGACAACAGGGAAACAAGCAATCAGACCCTAGACAAAAGTCAGATCAGGCAAAAAATTCACCAGTTAACGGGAAAAAGCTCGCTATTTTGAACGCCAGGCTATAGATTTGCGTGAGGAAATGCCTCACCACGTGAGAAAGTTCTCAACTTCATGCAAGACAATGTCACGCCACGCGAGAAAGTGCTAGATTTCTGAAAGTTCGTGCGAGAAAACACTAAATTTTGATAGATGGATGCAATTTTCGAGGAAAAAACCAGATTTTGAGACACAACGAGAACTGTTCTCTGAAAAAATTTCTAGGTTCAGAGTAGTTTTATGATGATACAAATCAGCAATCTCCGTTTCAAGGTGACAAGCATTTGTTTACAAACACGAAGTTTCAATCAAGCAGTAGTGACACAAATAGTAGTCGTAAACAGTTCTACCAAGGACAAAGAAACTTGGTAGAATAATGGGAGTCTTTGTTTGATGATGATTTGGATAGTTTAAGACTCAAGAAAAAACACTCAATTATCCCTACAAAGAAAATTGGTTGAGAAGACAAAATCTGTGCCCCGCCGTCTTATGCGTATGCATGCACCTCACACAGCAGTGTCACCCTCAAAAGAGCGCCCATGTTTTTGGTGTTTCCAAGGACTAAGTATATATATTCAAAGGTTACCCTTAAAGCAGGGGCCAATGTCATATACCACTTCAAGCATCCACGTGTATACCTATGTCGAGAATCTAGGGGAGAGATTCTTCCCTCTCCCTGCACACAGATTATGTCTCCTTTCGGAGGTGAACCGGGTAGGCATCTAACTAAGAGAGTGTTTAGTGGGATTCCATTCAAAATAACCTTCGGTGCCTCTGATACAGAGCTGGGGACTCACATCCATACCAACACTTGGAAGTCATACACCCTTTCAAGCAAGGCTGGGAGTGGCACCACGTAGTACGATGAACATGGCTTTCTCATGATGATAGTAGAAATCATGAGAAAGAAGTTACCATGGCTTTGGAGTGTTTGGAATCAACAAAGAAGACTTTATTATAGTGAGGTGGAATCACCGGCGATAGGTGTGTACTCACTTGCATCGTTCCTGGAGGTTCAACTTTCGGCAGGCCCTCTAAAGGTGACACAACTTGGTTCGGATTCAAGGGTTTGATTTTCTGATTCTCTCAAAGAGAGAAGAGCATACTTCTTTACCTTTTCACCTTACCCAAACACATCAAGCATATTCATCACCGAGATAGTTTCACTCCACCAAATCCACAAGCCTTTGGGTTTCTAATTCTCTCAAAGAGAGAAGAGCATAATCCCTTAACAAGTAGAAGTGCTAAAGATTCGCTATCTTGCTTTGCTTCCCCAAGTATCTGTCATGCTAGCAACATATGGATCTCCATTTCATCCATGGGCATCACTTCCATGTAATGAAGAGCCTATTCCCCTACTTTGCTATCAAGATCCTTACGAAATTTTAACAAAGCCCTATTTAAACTATGTGAATGAAAAACAGTAAACAAACACAATGTTTTTGAATTTGCCTTTGACAATCGTCCTGCAAGTAAACTGTTAGAAATTTTTTTGATCTTTGACAAGCAAACCTGCAAACCACTGTTATGCTGTAGCAGAAATCAGAAACAGGAAATCACAGTAGAGAGTAAATATCAAAAAAGAATAACAACAAATTACAAATTCTGGATTTTAAATGTCTGTCTGCTAAATTTCGCATGAGAAAGTACTTAGCTACGCATGAGAAAGTGCTTTGAGGCGTGTGAGATTTATGTTTCTTCACGCGAGAGAGTGCTACAGAGAGCAAAAATTTGCGCAGTTTGAAATAAAATGTCGCGCGATAATCCGTACCAGTGCTGTACGGACGTATGACAGAGTTCCAATCACTATAAAGAAAGTTCAGAAATGAGGCCATAAATCATTTTTCCTGCCCCACGGTGGGCGCCAAAATGTGTGTACTTGAATGTGACCTCTAAATCAGGCACAAACTCAACATAGTCCTTACACAATCGTTCAATTCACAAAGACAAACATGAATTGTTCATCTTGCAAATTCGATTGAAGTGACTTGTTGCCTCCTAATTAGTTGGGGATGTCGAATTTACTCTCAGAACGAGAGCCAACAACCTTGACCATTGCTAACATGGAGGATTTCTAAAGCATGAGAGGAAATGAAATTGCAATTAATCTAGAATTGAAATGCTCTTAATCTATGAAATGAAATTGCAATTAATCTATGAAATGAAATTGCAATTAATCTAGAAAGCTTTAAATGCTATTGAACTAGAAAGCTTGAAAGTTGATGAAATTGAGATGTTAGACATGTGAATGAATTGCATTAAAAATCAACATATCATTACTCCAAATTGAAATTAATCTAATTATGCAATTAAGCTC
>MU225574.1:248621-261900 GCA_018584345.1 Thuja plicata | reverse complement strand
CTGTAAAGACGACTCTACATTTCTTTCAAGAAATCAGCAATTTCGTCCATAGATCTCAGGGAAGCAGAGTCTGGAATGTGGTCATAGAAAGTGTCCCACAGATTATCTTCTTGCTTCTGACTTCTGGTTTCCATGGATCCACCTTCCAAACTAACCTGCCCTTGTCTAAAGGAATCAACTTCACGTAAATGGTCGATTCAATGAGATTATTTCACCCATGATCTTCTTCTGATTATAAAGTGATCAATTTTGTCACAGAGGAAAGTATGAAAATCGGATGAAGAAATGAGTGATTCTGCAATTGAAGACGAGAGGAAGTAAAGTGAATGGCCTTCTATAAATTAGGGGAGTGGGATCTAGAAATTTATTCCCATGTGCAACGCATCTCGTTGTATTGATGCCTCCATTTGGTGTAACACAGTCGTAGCCACCTTAAGCTTAGCGTGGCATAATCACTTTCGTACAAACCTGTTGTTATCCAGCTGGTTGCACCATTTTCCTACAGTCGTGTGCCGTAAACGTTTCCCGACAGGAGTTTTTTTAACGGAGTAAGACTGCCGGAATGTCTGAAAATCCCGACGGGCATCTCCCCGAGAGTAAGCCTATCGGCTTAACAAGTGATCGAGAACTGCCATCAGCTTAAAGGAGACATGCCTGAAATTCAAATCGGAAAAGCAAAAATTAGAGAAATAAATGTATAATATCAAATTAATGTGTCTGTAGTCCACAAGGACATCAACAGTAAACGTATGATCATCCCACCTATTATCTGACAAATCCCTGCACCCATCCACAAATTGTGGCAATTTTTTTTTTTGGTCTCTGCTGCAATATTCTCACAGCACTTTTATGGTAAATGACAAAAATTACAAATTGATACAGAGTTTTGCGACAGATCATTGAATTGTTTAAATATTTCCAAACATCAAATCATTGAGCGTGATCTTAAAAGTTGATTCGGAATCATGCATAAATATCTCCAGTGACCCCTCTTTTGAATAAATATTTCCACTGACCACAAACCCTAGTTGAATGGTACTGCCCAATCCTTTTTTATCGGATAAGATTATACGTACAAGATTGCCAGGCTTGATTCAGGAATATCAAATTTGATAATGAAATTAAGGTAATCCAGATCATTATTTTACAAGTGATCGAGAACTGCCAAAATCTTGAAAGGAAGCATGCCTAAAAATCAAAATCGTAAAAGCAAAAACTTAGAAAACTACAGTAAGTCACAGAGCGGGGGGTCTCTGCACCTTTTTAACATGATTGCGGGCCCGTTTAATGGTGCCGCTAAATTTAAAATACATTGGTCCCTTTCAGATTAATTTTACCCTTCTAAATTGAAAAGCCGACTGCTAAATTTAGCGGCCACCATATTGCCCCCGTTCATAAGCTGTTTGCCGACCTTCTAAAAGCGGTTTCCCACTTTAAAAGCTGGTTTTTCAATATCAAGGTAGTTGCCTGTTAACATCTCAGTGAAAAGACGTTTTGTTCAGCAAGTTGAGCTCCCTTGCCCTGTTTTATTTTGCTCTTAATGCTCTTTTTCGTGTTCCTTCTCATGATAGATCATATAGTGTGATTGGAAATGTTGATATAAAAAATATTTACACAATCGAATCTAGAAACAATGTTGTAGATGATCTCATGGATTGTGGAAATATACTTGCTCTTAATTTGTAGTTGATAAGTGCTTTCAAGTACCTGGAGACTCATTGTTTTTTCGTAGTAGCTTGTCAGTATTATATAGTAGTTCTTCTGCGTGCTCATGTTAGCTGTGTGTAACCTTCAACCTGTCACCTTTTCAATGGCTTTTTTTTTTCAATGGTAAAACTATACATATGTATAGGTATTATAGGTATAAGGACAATGGGTCTTTAGTTTGATGGTGAAATTGAAAGATTAAACATTCTTAAAGAGTTTACTAGGGATCAAGTCTTGCTGAGTGCAAGGCTTCAACAACATAAGGGATGAGGTGAGGGTCATGCCAGGGCAAATTTTAGAAGAGCACTTGGAGATCAACAATGAGACCAAGATTGAGGGGATTTATATGATCCACGAGAGTCATGTTTTGAGCAAACAATGTGGCCTCTACCACAATGACACCCATATGGAGAGGTATCCTTGTTGGTACGAGAAGGCAACACATGAACAATTGTCTAAAGGGTATTGTTTGATTACTTAGTAATTATACGCGAGTGCAAAACCACTAAAGATACTTTATTGATGTGACCTAGGTCTATACCATAACATTAGAGCATATCATATTATGGTTTTATCATACCAAAAAATAAGCATCCAACATAGAATCTAAAGATAAAGCAACATTTTTTAATCTTTCCATATGTTGTGAATAGCATTTTCACTTTGAAAGTATACTAAATTTAGTAAAATCTCACAACAATTTTAGGTCATTCACCTAGAAGAATCATATTCTAAAAAAAAATCTAACTACCCTCAATAAATTATGTGTCAAGTTCCAAGCTACTTGGGTTCAAAGGCAAAACTAGAAGATGTGTTTGAGAATATTTAAATGACCATAAAAAGAATAGAGGGGGTTGGCAACACCCAAATGGTTAGTGAGAGATCCAATGGAAAGACCATAATACAAAAGGAACCGAATTCAAAATGAGTTAGCTTGGGCTCCAAAATGGTAAACCAAAATATTTGAATGTCATAACACCATAGAGTATAGCAATAGATTGGATGCTTCCCCTATATTATGTTTTCGAGGCATAGGCTATTAAGGAGAAAGCCAATAATACCTATTCAAGAGTTTGTATTTCTTGAACCTGTAGAGTTCGGATATCATTTCTAATATTTCCACATGGCCTTAATGCATCAAATTCTATCCTTATGTGTCATTTCAGTTGGCACAAGCTCCATAATAGTTTGAATGGATTCAAAATCTTAGTTGGCTAGCCTATATTTGACTTTGAATTTCGACCAAACTAGCGAATTCTTAGTAGCTCTAGAGAAGAGGTCTAAAATGAAGCAAACCCCATGCATAAATAAATTTAGTGCATGAACATATGAGACTTTTGCAAGAAATCAATCCTAAAAAGTGATCACAAGAGACCACCAGGATGAATTCTGGTTGAAGGAAATCTAGTCATGAATGTCTTCACTAAGAGCATTTGAATTAGTTGAATGAAATTGGGACAAAACCCAAGGGCTCAAAACATGACCAGAACAAGTAACCATTCAATACAATAATAGGCTTAGTAAAGTGTATTTTTTAAATTAAAAAAAAAATTGTTTGATGAAAGCGGTCTTTCCATTTTATGCCTTCCCAAACATCAATAGTATTCTTGAGGGTATGTATTTTTTATGAATCCAATTTTTTTAGGCTAGACTATAAGAAGTATTTAGATAAGTAATTGAATGCGAATTTTAGATTTCATTAAGATAGATTTCCTCAAGTATTAATTGAATATTGCATTTATTTATAATAGGAACTAGGTAACCTATTACAAAATTTTCTAGGTAAACTTGGAAGAGATCAATTGAAACAATATCCCATAGAACTTTATAAAATTTCAATGAGAAACCATTACAAACAAGGGCTTTTTCATTAGACATATTGAAAGTTGCATCAAGAAAATTTGTGCGTACAAAGAGCTTGCTAATAAGTGAAGAGACTAAAAGGGTCCATACTTACATACTAGTGAACAGATCTCTTAGAGTCAAAAGAAGATTCTTTAAGGACCTTAGTGAGCTTCAAGTGATTAAACTAGAATTTATGAAAACTTTGTCGTGATATTTGAATTAGTGCAATTATCCCTGATTGAGCTCCCTGTGTTGTATGATTATCAACCAAAAAAATATACCAAAGCTAACCAATATATGATAATAGCTCATGGGAAAGAATTGAGTGTCACTAGCTTGGTGGTTGTCTATTCAATGAAAGAGGAGTGGATAATTATAGCTAGTAATGTAATTAGGACCAAACCCTCTTTCATTAAGCATTGGAATATAAAGCACAAGGGGGATATGCTTGAATAAATCTTATTCAAAGATAGTCAAGCAACATGGGCTCTACTCCATTGTTGCATGAAAGACTGCTTGATTGATTTAGATGTGAGCTAATTAGGTCCAAAAGTATACATAAAATGAATACACAGATTCACAAAATTGACATATAGACAAACAAAAGCTACACACAAGTATAGAAACGAAACACTGATGAAGAAATGCACCTGTGAAATGAATCAAAGTTCAAATTTACCAGTCACTAGAGTAAGAGAAATGGGGATGTACAATTTGGAGATATGTATCCCAAGTTTCTCTGATGTACTCTATTTATACCCTAGATGATACAATAAGATAAATGAACACTTGTAGTAAGTAGATTAAGTGATCAGACTTGATATATAATATTTTAGCAATAGAAAGAAACATTCATTTATCCATAACACACATATATAAATACTTATAACTCTTTATATTATATTATATCATCATGCACGAGGCATGCATTAGTCTCTACTCTATTATATCTCATCTCACATGCATCTTCTAGATATCTCTATGTCTAGATGTCTTCCACATATGATTTATACTTCTTACATATATGTTTCACATGAACAGATATGACTCCTAGCGACATGTATATAGTGATACTTATTTTCTTTATAGACCCTTTGTGGTAGCCTATAGTATGCATCAACTTTTGGTTCCATGCCCCTTCACCTACTAACATTATCCCCCTTTCTAAAGTGTTTTCTTGTCACCAACACCTGATGCCTAGTTGGGTAGCATACCTTGATAAGTTTCTTTGATTTGATTAAATGATCTCTCTTTGTGTATTTTTTCTTGCTAGAGTGTGGAGCTATGTCCCTGAATCTAAACTAGTGTGTTTTCTACCTCATTAAGACTTGCATGGATTTGAGATTTTTGAGAATTTTTTTTGCTTTGCCTAGTATTTCTTTTTGGTGAATTATGTGATTGCACATTGTTTCTCGTAGTTGCTTGATCTTTTCTTTTATGTGCCCCCTTTGGATGTAGAGCTCTTGTAGTAGGGTGTGAATAATTTCCATTTGAACCCTTATTATACCGTCCATGTTTTGACGAGGGTTATATGTAGGATTTTCTTGTGTTATTTGATCCTCTAAATTGATCATTTGGCTCGTTAGGATTTTAGTTGTCATAAGCCACTATAAAAAAAACTAGTAAATAACCCATGCCTTGGCTCTTTCTCCTAAAGTCTTAATGTGCTCCAATTTTGAATAAGCAACAATGCAATTTTATGTGTTTTTGTCAATTCTTTTCTTTATTACCTCCTATTGGGCCTCTTTCCTTATATTGTCCTTTACAAAGGCCAAATCTCCTTCAAGGTTGTTCACTGATTGTTTGAGTTGTTGGGGCAGGGGAAGTGAGGTATCCTAAGGTAGATGTGGAATAACACTTTGAGAAACTTCCTATAGTTTCTCCTTAATCTGCACATGTTCATTCCACACCTCCTCCTTGGTTGTAGCATGGAGGATGTCCTAATTGTATCTTTTGCAATGGTGAAATTTATACAAATCCACTTACAACCCTACCATTGGTAGCTGTGATGGAACTACTTGAATTTTCTATTATTTCTCAAAGAAATCTTTATTTTCTTTTATTGTAAAGGTGGGAATGAAGGTCTACTCGGAAGCAGTATCCTTTCTTCTGTTCATTTTCCCTCCTAGTGGACAATTCTCTAATGGAGGAGGCTCTTCTATATCTTAAAAAAGTATTTTAGTTACTTCTTTTGTCTCCTTCTAGATCTTTCCCACATCCTTACGATCCTCTTCCACGAGTCTTTCAATTCTATGTTTTGTGTAGAGTTCTTGGGATTATGCCTAACCTAGCACCTACTTTTACTCTTCAGTGATATTGTGGTTGGCCTCAAACATTTCTATCTCCCATATCTACTCTTCTTTTTCTAGCGCTTTGGCTATCTTTTCAGGTGTTCTGGCAACTATCTCCTCCAGGAAATCCTTCATCGCCTCATCCAATGCTTTATTGTACTAGTTTACATATCTCATTGAACATTGGACTGTTCTATATGTGTTCACTGTGACCATTTCTCCATTCATATTTAATATTTGCAGTAACATCCCATGATGTAGTATGACATTGGTAGTCATAAAAACCTCAATTGGTGGTTCTAATTGCTTTAAGATTTCTTCTTGAGTGGACCCTGGGGTTTGTCATCATCTTTTCTTCTTCTTTAGAGGTTGTTTGACTTGTTTGGTCTCTTCAACCTCTACAAAATTTTCAACTTCTATGTCTTCCACTTCTTCCTTTTTCCCCTCCTCAGATGTTATTGGTGTCCTTTTTTCCATCTATTTTATTTGTACTCCTTGGGATATCTTTTGTGGGGTGAGTTGTGGTGTTCTCCTCTTCTCTAAAGTGGAAAATTCTAGTGTGAAGGAGATGTCACCTTTTGATTGACCCAATAGCATGTTATGGAATTTCTTTGACCTCCTTATCGATGATGGTTCTTATTGTATTGTGGTGGAAACAAATTGGGAACCCTCCTTCCAGTATACCCTATTGCATGTGGAGTTTTTCTCTATTTTTCTTCAACATCTCATGAGATTTCATCTTGATTATACTCTCCATAAATTCTTTGTAAGTTCCAAATTGCTCTGCATTTGGATCCTTAGGTTTTCTCAGAAGCGTGGTTGCATATGCATCTTCTTCTTGTGTGATGATCTCATATTGTAGTTGTGGTATCCAAACTATTCATAGCTCTACCACATCCATGTATATGTAGTCTTTATCTAACATAAATGTGATTGTGTTAGAGTATAAATTGGTGTATTTGTGGGACACTCTCTCTCTCTCTCTCTCTCTCTCTCTCTCTCTCTCTCTCTCTCTCTCTCTCTCTCTCTCTTNTGTGACACTCTCTCTCTCTCTCTCTCTCTCTCTCTCTCTCTCTCTCTCTCTCTCTCTCTCTCTCTCTATTACAGGTGCTCCTAGAAGCCCCTGAAGAACCCCGTGTATGCCACTTTGTAGGAAGACTTTTCTAGGAAGTGTTAGCTGCAGTATTTTATTTGTGCAATAATTACCTGGCCTTTTTGCTAGATTTTTCCCTTAAAAGAGGATAGGTCATTCAAATTGTAAAAATAGAAGGAAAATTAGCAATGTGTCATAACATTAATTATATTTGGAGCCTAAATCTTCCAAATTTTTTCCTTTAGCTACTCCAACACGACCTTTAATAGATCAAAATCCTTCCCCTCTCAACCATTTGGTATGTTGTATGAATTACAGTAGCAGTGGTTGACTCCTTCTAGTTGGAATAATATATTTTGCACATTATCCCCAATTGTAGTTATGTAACCAGAAACCTAACATGCATAGATCATCAAAGGATAACTACAAAATCTTCTAATCTATATAAAATAAATAGCTACCCTATGAATACTAAAAAATAATGAAAGCACGAACAAGATAACCTCAAATAATAAAAAGTAAACCAAGATTGCATCCTAAGTGTTAGAATAACTGACGGGGGGGGGTGAATCAATGGCCTCAAAAATATTCCAATAAATCAACCCAAAAACTTAGTACCACATTATCAAGCCTCTAGTTATCTCCAGTCCTACAAGATGTATGCCTTCAAATAAACATAATAAATAACTACTGCTCAGAGTTCACTTTTAAACCTTGTTCTTACTATTTACCGATTAGCAGTCTTTCATTTGCCAAAAAATAGTAAATTGCTTAGTGTATACCAATCAATCCATATTAGTTATGTGTAATGAAAAACACTAAAGTAATGACTCATAAACACATTGACACATGGATTTTTAACATGGAAAACCTGTTAAGGGAAAAACCACTTGGGACCGGTAACCCAAAATTTTCACTCTTCTGAAGTGAGGTTGGTGAAGATCCAACCCTATTAAAGGTTACAAACACACTGTTAAGTGTGACATTGTTAGAGGATTTAAATAGAATAGTTTGTCACTTGATATCGAGCATCTCTATGCTACCTTCTATGACCGAACCCAATGTAGTTTGTCAAATGGTATATGGCATCTCATGCTATCTTCATGATCAAACTTTTTGATACTCCTTGGCATGTATCTCAATATAGAAAGGATTGTTAAGTCCTGCTCGGTTAAGAGACTTTCTGAATCAATGGTTAAACTAAAACATCAAATGATTTGTTCACACATACAACTTATACTTGCATATTTTTAGATCTATTGTAAGCTCACTATACCTTTCTGATCATTGTATCTTTTCAATACCTTTGCTCCACTTCTTTCTGCTCGGTGATGTTGTGCTTCTTTGTTGCTCAGTGTCTGCAGAAATCTTTAGCTCTTTCCTCAGCTTGATTGATTAGGACTATATGAAGTTGTTCTTCATTAGTTTCTCTCCAGCATCCTCTTTCTCTATTCACTCCCCTTATTCATAATGAATTAGATTGTCTCTTTATAGACATGATATCACTGTTTCTCACTTCTTGATTTTCTTGTTCTTGGTGTGATCCGCAATCTTAGCCAATCTTTCTTTAAACCTTTACTTAAGTTTTATCCCAGAGATTTCTCCTTGACACCTGGATAAAAAAAATTTAAATCTTTTACTTATCTCTGGCTTTAACTTGTCGATGAAAACAATGTTAACAACCAGTTTAGTCTATCTTTAGCTCTGCCAGCTAAGTATTTTGTCATTTTTGAACTTCAGTTCCTTTCGGTGTTTAAATCTTTGTTAGCTTCGGTCAACACTTCAATTCTCCTCGGGCTTCTCTGTTGGTGTTGTCTGTCCATCGGGGTTTTTTGTCTGTCAGGCTTCACTGTGAAGTTTTGCTTGTCGAGTAACACCATAATTCTGGCCATCGGTAATGCTTGTGATTCTGCTCGTTGGTAATGCTTGTGATTCTTCTCATCGATAATGCTTGTCAGTTTACTTGCTCGGGCACCACTGTGACTTTGCTCTCAGGTTTCTCTATCTGTCGAGTTCCACTAACCATCGGTGTTTGTAGTCACTTAGTGAATGTTGATCTTTTATGCATTACTGAAAGCATAATCTTCATCTCTCTGATTCTCTGAAGTCTTTGACACTTTAAATATAACCAATCATATTATATCAAGTTGACATCAATGAAAATACATTCCATTAACTGATTTAATGTCTTGCATTATCTTTCTACATTTTGGTGTCACCAACTTAACATCTTCAAACATTCAATCAGTTATATGTCATCAATCTCTCCCTTTGGAATTGATGACAACACACTACATTATCACACTATATTATTACTAATACAATATGAAATATATCAAGTGTATTTCATTAATCTCTCCTATATCTTTTGTTCTATAATAATACAAATGTTTGGCTCTCGGTAAGCTCATATAGCTTAGATTTGTTTCTTGAAGAGTGTGTTCTTCAATCTTCAATCCCTTCATTGGATAGATGTAGGAACTTATGTCTCTATTATGTGTTGTCCCTTGCCTGTTCATCTCATTATAATCTCTTTTTCCTTTGACAACAATAAGTCATCTCTTCCTTTGTGTGTATTCTCTTCCTCATGATACTTCTCTCCCTAAGAATGACTGATAATCTCTCCATGGATAATGAGTGGATAATGATATAATCTCTCCCTTTGAAAACAATGCCAAACAATTCTTCCATATCATCTTCCATCCCCTTTTATACTTTATTCCTTGAATTTCCCTATCCATCAACAATATAGTGACTTTGGTGTTTGGTGTAGATATGTACCTTGTTGTGTACAGATGTATCTTTGCACTCCATTTCCTTACTTGCATCAACATGAATGATTTTTTGATTTGTGTATAGGCTGATGTAATCTTCTAGTTAGCTTACTGACCGATAGACAAGGGTTGGACCCCTAGTCTTTGTCTCAGGTACTCAAATGTAGCTTTCGGCAATGGCTTGGTGAATATATCAGCTAATTATTCTTTTGATTGAACATATTCCAGTATCACTTCTTTTGCTTGCACTTGTTCTCTTAAGTAATGATACTTGATTGGTATATGCTTAGTCTTAGCATGCATGACTGCATTCTTTGATATGTTAATTGCACTGGTATTATCACAATAGATAATCACTGGTTCAAGAATCTTCATATTCATACCTTATAGCAACTGTTTGATCCATGCAATATTAGAGAAGTTTGCAACAATAACCACATATTCTACTTCTGCAGTAGACTGTGAGATGCATCCTTGCTTCTTGTTGATCCATGTGACAAGTCTGTCACCCATGAAGAATGTTCCTCCAGTTGTGCTCTTTCGGTCATCTATGTTTCCATCCCAATCAGCATCTGTATAGACTTGTAGCTTAAATCTTTTTTCTCTTTTATAGCATAAGCCATAGTCCTCGGTGTTCTTCAGATATCTCAGAATTCTCTTGACAACAGTCATATGTGATTCTTTGATATTAGAAGAGAATCTTGAAACTATTCCAACTGCATCTGCTATATCTGGTTTGGTATGAACAACATACATTAGTTTTCCAATCATTGATCTATACAAGGTTTGATTTACCTCATTTGATTTGTCTTCTTTTGTCATCTTACATCTGGCAGCCATAGGTGTTCCAGTTGGTTTGGAATCTTCCATCTTGAATATCTTCAACACTTGATGTATTTGGACTGAGTGATATATATGTTTGCATCTTGTTGAAAAATTTGTAGACCAAGAAAGAATTTGATCTCCCAAACATAGACATTTCAAATTCTTTGCTCATTTCATTAGCAAAGGATTTGCATAACATTTCATTTCCCCCAAAAATAATATTATCAACAAAAATTTCAGCAATCAGAATATTACCATCGATATCTTCTTTTAAGTACAGAATGCTATTTTCACTTGTTCTTACAAATTCAATGCTAATGAGATAGGCCTGAAGTATTTCATACCAGGCTCTCGGTGCTTGTTTCAATCTATACAAGGCTTTATGTAGTCTACATACCATGTTTTTCTTGTTTAGATCAACAAAACCTTCTGGTTGTTCAATGTATACCTCTTCTTCAAGTATTCCATTTAGGAATGTAGATTTGACATCCATCTCGTATACCTTGAATCCTTTGAATGCAGCATAAGCAAGTAAGATTCTAACTCCTTCTAGTCTAGCAACGGGTGCAAAGGTTTCACCATAATCAATACCTTCTTCTTATGCATACCCCTTGCATACTAATCTTGCTTTTTTTCTTGTGACTTCTCCATTCTCATTCAGCTTGTTTATGAATATTCATTTGGTACCGATGACATTTTTGTCATATGTTCTCGGTACTAGTGTCCATGTCTTGTTCTTCTCAATTTGTTTTATTTCTTCATTCATAGCACTTACCCATTCTTTATTTTCAAGTGCAGTATTAATAGATTTAGGCTCAAAATCACAAAGTTAACATCTAGTGTTTAGTGAGTTACTTCTTGTTCTCATTCCAGCCTTCTTGTCTCCTATGATATGATTTTGTGGATGATGTCTTCTGACATACTTGGAAAGTTTCGGTTCAGCTCTTTGTTCATCATTCTAATCATCATCTTGACCTTCATTCTGATCTCCATCACTCAGAACATTATCTTGAGTATTTTTAAGATTTTCGATAATTGCAGCCTGATGCTCAGGTGTAATGTTCTGTTGCTCGGGAGCGATACACTGTTGCTCGGTTAGAGTGTCAGGTTCTTCAGTGTAAACAAACCTGTTGTTGTCTTCTAGTTCTTTTTTGCTTTTCTTATCATTCTTCTCTTCAAATTCATCTATTCTTACATTTGCACTTTCAATGATCTTGTTAGATGAGTTGTTAAGACATTTATAAGTCTTGCTTTTGGTGGAATACCCTAGAAAGATACCTTCTTCACTTTTTGAGTCAAGCTTTCCATTTTTATCATCTTTCAAAATATAACATTGACTACCAAAATTATGAAGTAACTTACATTAGGTGTGTAACCATACCAAAGCTCATAGGGTGTCTTCTTTGTGCCCTTCAATTGTACTCTATTCAATGTGTAGACAACAGTACTGACAGCTTCCCTCCAGAAAGTTTGAGCGATGCTTTTCTCAATCATCAATGTTCTTGCACAATCAATAATTGACCTGTTTCTCCTCTCAGCAATTCCATTCTGCTGTGGTGTTCTCGGTGCAGAAACCTATCTTTTAATTCCATGCTCATTTCAATAGTTAGTGAATTCATCTGAAACAAATTCCCCTCCTCTATCTGACCTTAAGCATTTCAATTCTTTACCACTTTGTTTTTCTACCATAGCCTTATATCGTTTAAACATCTTGAATGCTTCTGATTTATCTTTTAAGAACATAACTGTCATCATTCTAGAATAATCATCTATAAAGAAAATAAAATACCTATCACCATAATAACTCTTTGTCCTCATGGGTCCACATAAATCAGTATGGACTAATTCTAGAATGACATTAGATGTATGAGATTTACTCTTGAAACTAGACTTTGTCATCTTACCTTTTTGACAATTCTTACACATGATATTCTTGGGGTTAAACATGCTCGGTAAGCCTCTGACTTTTCTTTTATTTCTTATCTTTATCATGTTGTCAAAATTCACATGACATAATCTCTTATGCCACAACCATATGTCTTTGTTTCTAGCCATCAAACAAGTGGTGTTAATGTCATCAAGATAGAAAAGGTTACCTTTTGTCTGTTCACCAGTTCCGATCAACCTTCCTGATTCTTTGGAGATCTTTGTCTTCTTATTTTCAAATGCTACTCGGTGATCTGTATTATTTAGCTGTGAAACACTCAATAGATTATAATTCAATCCTTTTACCCAGTAAGCATTTTCACATTTGATCAGGTTATTCAACATTATAGTTCCTTTAATTTCAACTGGACAAGGTGTGTCATTTCGCATTCTTATTGAACCACCATTATAGTATTCAAAAGTTTCAAACTTTTATTTATCACCGGTCATGTGGTGAGTGCAGCCACTATCTATGATCCAAACATCATTCTTACTAACCTTAGATATGAGTGTAGTCTCTACATACCTTTCTTCTTCTTTGTCTGAATCATCCTTCATGGATACAAATACCATCTCAATGTCTTCTTCAGATTCGGTGTCAGTATCATCAGCTCTGTTCTCAGCCAGGTAACAAGCTTTCTTTCCTTTGTCCTTGTAGTCTCGGGTATCTATTCTTTCAGATTGTTGGTTGCTTCAGTAATCTCTGTTATCACCTCGGTCAAACTTCTTTTCATATGTTCTGTCATTACTTCTGTCATCTTTTCTTCTGTTAGGACATCTTGCAGCAAAGTGTCCAACCTCTTTACAATTAAAACATA
>MU225574.1:212816-231395 GCA_018584345.1 Thuja plicata | reverse complement strand
AGGAACCTGATCTTGTGACTTTCTCCCCTTAAAGACATAATGAAAATTAGTATTGAATATGCTTTTGAAAGTCTTATGAGATGTTTTCATATAAATCCCAATGCAACTAAATGGAATTCTGCATATCTTACCATTGCATTATTAATCTCTAAATTCATATCGATGGTAGAAGCAATTAACAATCATGACCTAAAAGATAACATTTTGAGGAGAATCATATCTTTGATTTAATGATACCTTCAAGTGTTTTAATGTTTTGAAAAGGATTGATCTTGATTTAATTAATCCTTCATTCATTTGAATATTCATTATTTTTGATAAAAGAACGATGTTATTGTTTATGATTATGATTTTAAGATTACAAGATATTAAAGTTTGATTGATAATGATGTGATAAATGACATTTCCTTTTCATACATGCGAATCTATATATTATGCCTTAACTCTTATTATAGAATGACTATGGTTGTCATTATGGTGTAAAAGAATTATAAAGGAAAGTATTAATAAGTATATATATATCTTTTTAAAATGTGTTATGCTTATGAATATAAGAAGGAATTTAAATAAACGATATCGTTGTTTTAAAAAGGTAATACTATATTAATACCATGTTATTTTCAAGAACACTCATATTATTATCTACAAGTATTTGTGTTTCTTATTCTCCTTCCATGATATCGGTATATGTTAAATGACTTTATTGGTTAAATTATCATGAACGAAAGTTATAATGTGCCCACTTAATATATAAATTTCATGCCATTTGTTATAAAGAAAGATATATTTCATTATTGAATCAAGGAAAAATCTTTGTCGAAATGAAAGGAAGTTAGTACGAAGAAAAAATTGACTAATTAAAGTTATAAAGTTTTATATGATTATATCATTGATTTGATTCATCTCTATTTTTCATGATTAATATGAAAATCAATCTTATAATTATGGTTATTGTCTATTTAAAGAAATTGATGATAAAACCTTTTAGTATAATTACCAATATTGCATGTTTTTTAATAATGAATGATGGTGAATAAACATGATGAAAAAGAGATAAAACATTTTTGATTTCGATATTTATTATTATATGGCATTTTAATATTCAAAGTTTCCATTAAAAATATGGTTGTTTATCATTAATAACTTGACTTTACGTGCAAATGTGGCAAATTCATTTTTGTCAAATGAAGCCATTTTCTTTGATGCTGAAACAAGTCGACACCTGCAAACAACAGCAGGATACATTAGCACGTGCCAAATAGTATTAACACCATTCCTTATGCAACGTGGCAGATGTGTTTAGTACCAGCAAGGGCGATGCAAACAACATATATATTCAGCAACGAACACCATGCCATTGCCCATGTAGCAGATTGACATACATAACATCGACCATTTCTCTGTGAAGGCTGTCACGCCATAAGTCATATTGGCTGATACACATCTTTGGAAGTGTAAGACTGAGATCAGACACTGCCAAGAATATTCTCATGAAAGTCTGCAGATGTTGGTGAAAGACAGTTTCTACATACAACAATGCACGCTAAAAGTAGAATTAGTCTCTAGAATATGTCGACAGAAACATATTGAACGCCATAAAGAGATGGTAAATCAGATCAAGGGAATATAGATATAGTTTAGAGTATCTATTACCGTTAAATATATCAGATTCACCGTGCTTCATAGTGATAAAGAGGAATCAAACAAGTTGAAAATGTCTGCAGCCTCCTCCAGAATCCACGACACCAGTCCATGCTGGGATGAATTACAAACAATATCCAACAAACACGTGGGATGGTGACAAACAGTCACAGGAAACAATGACAGTGGTTGATGAGTTAGCAACCAGCAAACAATGACAATGGTCGATGTATTCAGACCAGCAGTGGATCGACTTCACACACATCAAACATGGATTTTCAAATGTGGTTGTGGAGGAGTTTTATACAGATTTATTAAGCATACAGTTTTGCAACGTGCCCAACCAAATAGTTAGATGTTATGGCTGATTAATAAAGGATAATTGTTATCAAATTCATATAAAATTTTCGGTTATGGATTAGTTTCTAGGGAAAGGGTGTGATGTTTTCTCACACCCTTTCATTTTTATATTTATATTCAAACATAAATCTACAAGAAAGAAGAATTACATTGAATGATACACGATGACTGATATGATTAATGATGGATTCTGATGAATGATGGAGTAAAAGATAGTTTCAAATTTCAAACATTGTATGCACGAATCTGATATATGCCTTCTTGACGAGCAGAGATAAGTCTGTATTTTCTTCCATTATGCAATCATTTTTGTTCTTTCTTTACAATCAAGTCCTTCAGATAAACAAATCGACATTCCTTAAAGTGATAGTTTTGATTTGCGCATATTTCAATTTAAGTTTATGTTCTGTATATTCAATTATTTCTTTCTCATTTTCGCATGGTTAAAATCTTATTGATTAAATTATTGATCAATTAGTCCGTCATATGAGGAATAGCATTAAATTGAAATATTTTAAAACTTTTTTAGTTATATATGCATATCATAACACCTTTAAGTTGACAAGCTTTCATTTTCAAAGCCGTCTCTAAAGTTGAATGTAGGATTGAAGAATTATCGACTCTGTTTGCCCATTATTGAAATAAAGCACTGGTCTCTCTCGTTAATTGAATTTGGTATAAGGTTTCACTGTTTCAAGTTTTCTGGAATTACTCTTTTATTTCATATAATTCAGTTCATATTTCAATCATATCAAGCAATATTAAGTACATTACATTTCATTAACATATATATTTTCAGTTTTGTGATCTTATTAACACATTGAGAAACATGAGTTGAAGTTATTAGTTATCCGCTATAGGAGACTTTTAGAAGACTTTGAAGATAAGTTTTAAAGTGCAGGCCCACCAGCCTTGGTTCTGTGGAATCAGAATTGTAGGAGGTTGTTGAAACCTCATTCATTGGAAAATTGATTATATCTATTGGATAAGAGAAATCCGTAAGAAGTCCAATCTATCGATTTGAGCACCAACACAAGCCTTTAAGCTAACTTATTCTCAAATAACTTTATGTTGAATTCTTCATCTATTCTTCAAAACATGCCTCTGAAACCTTATGGACTGTATAACATCTTATGATTGTCCTTTTCAAGATGGCCACCGCTCCTACATGTTTCACAATGCTTGCCTTTGTTGACTTTTAAAATGTTTTACTCTCATGTCAAGGTCATCATAACTTAGTGGGTGGTAAGATTTTAACATGTTTTCTAGGGACTGTCATTTGTTCTCTGCTTCTTATCTCCTAGGATATATCATCCTTTCTTACATCCTTCAAGCTTTGATGAAGCCTTTTCCTTCTCTTCAAAGCATGCCATTGAAAAATTATAGGTTGTCATGATGTCTTATGGTTGTCTTTTTTGACATGATAGTTGCTGTTTGTTGTTCTTTTCCATTTGTCCGTAATGTCACTCTCTTTCTAGCTCATCCCCTTTTCCCTTTTTTATTACAGTCTTGTAGTTGTTGCAAGAGCCTTCACAGTAAAACATCTCAGTTTGTTTATATAATTATTGCATGATAACCCTCTAACTCATCATCAAAATTCTCAAAACTTTTCCTTTTACCACTCTGCCCTCCAAAACTGATGCTTTGAAACATGAAAGTTCACATGTTTTTCTAATTTCTCTTGCAACAATGAATTACCATCACCATGACTATTTGTTCACTATAACTACTTGTGATTCAGTGCAGCATATATACATTATCTTTCAAATATGGGTAGTTTGGGATGAGTACTTGATGATATTACATCTTTGTTTGTAGAGTCCTATCTTTTATATTTGGGAGACTCTATTGATTGTATTCATCTTTTCTTTAGTGGAGTTGATTCTACCATATAGTGTTCGTTAAGTGGTAAAACATGTATTATGGCATGCTCCATAGCGTTGGTTAAGTGGTAAAATTTATTCTAATTTAAATGGAAGGCCATTGTAGAAGATTAAGTGTAATTTAAGCTTTTATTGTTGCTCATCAGTTTACGTACATAATATTTTAAATCAAGAGTTTCTAGAATCTTTTATTTAATGGAGAATCTTATGTTTTTAAGTCATAGAGAACCAAATTTTTTACCTTATCACAAAACCATATCATAGCTTGCATTGCCATAACATAAGTAGATAACATCAATATATAGATATATTTTTTATCACTTGATTGACACGTCTGATATTTTTATTTATGAATAATGGGATTGATTTTTCATAAAAGAAGGTTTAAGTCTACCCCTTAGCACACCAATGACCCCCAAAAAAAATTTCTCAACACTACACATTCATAAACAAATAGGCTTGCACGTGTGCAAGTACTGAGGTGTAGAAGACAAATCTTGCCCAAAATTGATATCTTTGAATAAATCTACAAGTATAACTACATATAACTACATATAAGAATGGAGTCAAATTCCTAAACAAGTAGATGATAACTAAAACATTGCTAATTCAATAATATATTTGAGATTTATATTATAATAGAATTGCGAACTACATTTAATCAACAAAATTGAACTATTTTTTTATCCTCTCATTTCTTTTTTATTGTTCAATCCCATCTCTCTCTATATAAAAGATGTTCTTTTTTCCTTAAAATTGAAGTATCTTGTAGTAAGGAAAAAATGGAATTGATCAAATTCTATTGAGTTTCACAAAGTCAAAATACTATTTTGGACGGTTTCATACAAACAGCTCCAAAGTTATAACATAAATTAGACTTTGCAAAGTTTGAGTTCCTCCATTTCATAGCATCACATAGGAAGAAGATCAAGACAAAATATAACAAGAATAATAATCAAGACAAACTCTTGGAATAAAAGAGGTATTTTCCACTTATAAACACCTTACGTTTCAACACTGTTCCGCTGATGTAAGCCAATCACAAGTGGTGGGGAAGCAAGCCAACCCCAATTTTTGGGTCTGCTTACGTTAATTGTTTACCATCAGTTAAAAGTCGCAACAACACATGTATTAGATAGATTAATTCCTGACAATCAAAAGAAGGAATTGCCAAATTCAATAAATCTTCTGCTACGTCTATTTTTTATCATCCTAAAAAACTATTTTAAAACCATTTTCAAAGGTCAAACTGAAGTTACTGTAAGCTCTTTTTTATGGCTATGTTTTCTTGATTTAAAGGTTTGCTATATTGCAGCATCTTGGTTTTCTAATCAAGATTTTTAAAATGTTAGACATTTGTTGATCCATATTTCCCATTAGAGAGAAAGGTCAACCACATTAGGTCACTAATATTGGAGTTGATGAAAACTATCAACCCACAGCTCCCAAGAATCACTTGCATGCAAACCTGTCACAGAAAAAGAGAAGCAAAAAAGCTATGGAGGCCAAAAATCACAGATCGATGGAAGAGGAAACATATTGTGCAAACAATGTAGAAAAACTCTTAATGTAATAACATCCTCAATTAATTAGTAACTATTGAATAGAATAATTTACAAAGAGGGAGTCTTTATAAAAGGATACCAAAACCCTAAAAGGAAAACCCTAAAGGCGAAATATCTAGGCTGCATAATAATAATTAATAAAAGAATTAATTATTAAATGCCTAAAGTTTAGCTTAAGTAAAAGAGAGATAATAAGTGACTTAATAATTAAATTAATATAATTTAATTAATAAGTGGAATCACTTTATTACTCTAACACCCCCCCTTAAGATAAACTTAGGGAGAAGCTAAAACCTAGAAACAACTACTGAAATCAGGAAAATGGGTCCCGACAACAAGGCCTAATGAGGTACCCAAGTACAAAAATCTTTGTAAAAAGGAGAAATAGAGAAAACCACATGGGAAAAACCCTACTCCAAAAAGAGATGAAGCCTAGTGAAGGATTGAAGAAGCTTCCAAACTAGAGAAAGTGCCAGAAAATAGGAACAAAGAAAGAACATGTAGAACACCTCTAAAGCATGAAGTTGCAAACACTGTCAAAAAATAACTGCTGGAACCTCCACTGTAATAGAACATGATCAGGTAGAGAAGACTTTAAACAAAGCCTGAAGAGCTGATCAATCGAAGATGGAAGAATGCCTCCAAAACATGAATAAAAGAAGAGTGTCCATATGGTAAATGATCCATCTCACTGAAATACATAGGTACCAACCACTGCATCCACCTAGTACATAGGAGCAAATATTGAATACATAGATCACTCCATCAAACCAAGGAAGCATTAGAACCAATAGGAGATACCCCCCATAATGCTGAACATGGAGAGGTCTAACAGGAACACTGAAATGCAATGCTAAAAACAACTGCAAGAAGAAGAATTAGGAACACCAATAGTGCAAAAGAAGGTACAAGCACAGGATAAAGGGCGGAGTCAAAGTAGAAGAAATGATCTTCTAGACACACATCATGAGGCTAATGTCATGGAAGGGACACTCACTTGACAAAGGTGGATGAGCACAAAAGATAAAACATCATAACCCCCCATGACACTTTATAATTGAATGGGAGTACAAACAAGCACAAGGTGTACAAGATCCTAGATATGCAACTACAGGCACTTTATTTTAGTGTGTTTACAAAAGAAATCTATAGAAAAAGTTGTATACAATGTTCAGAGAAGGAAACGATCCCAGGACCTGAAACATCCAAGATATCTACCAGAATGCCATAAAAAAAAACTGAATACATAGATACATGGAGCATAATCTGGGTGTGAGACCCATAGAATAAGAAAGAGGACAAAACCAACTTTCTGATGTCATGTGAAAGTAAAAAAATGGAGTCCAGAAGAGCAAGATATGGCTCCCAGAGTGCAAAATAGATCGCTAACTTTGACAGGCAAAAAAACCTGCAAGATGGAAAAATTAGAAAATCTATCCTCCAGAAAGGCATCTGTCTCGGAAAGATCTTTCCGGCGATATAAGGAAGTTGAAAATCGTCCTCCGTTTGCTCCAGATATGAGCAAAAAACCATTGAGAGGTCAAAATAGAAGTGAACCTCATGAAACCTCAGCCAAAAATGGTGAAGCCCTGCTAAACTCGCGATTCCTCCAAAAAAAATACTACCTCCAAATTTCCCACCAAAATGGCAGAAAAAAAAAATATTATTTTTTTTAATGAAAAAAAACAATAAAAAAACATTATGCTTTTTTTAAAGAAAAAAAACATAAAAAAACACAAAAAAAGTTTTTTTTTTAATTTTTTTTAAAAAATATTAAAAAATCTTGGAGCCTGTGGCTGCTGACATCAGCAGCATGGAAACCGAGGTAGATTTTTGCCTCAAAAAGCGTGCCAAGGTCATGCAAGCAAAAAAAAGGGCCCAAATTTCAACTATGTCCAAATTGGACATGCCTTATATGAAAATAGGGGTTTTGGGGGCATTCCGGACACAACCCAGATGTCATTTTTTGCTCAAACTACTCTAAATAAAAAATCCTCCCAAAAACCACTAAAATCTGGGACAAAAACCTCTCAAAAACACAGATTTAAAGAACAAGGCCAAATCTCTCATGAAGAGAACAGAGGCATGAAGATCTGGAGCTTTGATACCATATTGGAGTTGATGAAAACTATCAACCCACAACTCCCAAGAATCACTTGCATGCAAAATTGTCACAGAAAGAGAGAAGCAAAAAAGCTATGGAGGCCAAAAATCACAGATCAATGGAAGATGAAACATATTGTGCAAAAAATGTAGAAAAACTCTTAATGAAATAGCATCCTCAATTAATTAATAACCATCGAATAGAATAATTTACAAAGAGGGAATCCTTATAAAAGGATACCGAAACCCTAAAAGAAAAATCCTAAAGGAGAAATATCTAGGTTGCATAATAATAATTAATAAAAGAATGAATTATTAAATGCCTAAAGTTTAGCTTAAGTAAAAGAGATATAATAAGTGACTTAATAATTAAATAAATATGATTTAATTAATCAGTGGAATCACTTTATTACTCTAACAACTAAGGGTGAGACAAAGGTTGGCATATGATTGAATGGACCTAAAAACATGTAAAACATAGTGTGAAACATGTAGAGTGCAATTTTTGCCACTACACATACAAGGAACTCTTTTCCATGTTCTATTCCTATGCTTTTTCATTCTATGTTTTCTTTCATGTCCTTGTATATCTTATTTCATTCATAGTTGGTGCAACCGTCCTCCATTAGATCTTTCAAGGTCAGCTCTTTGTGAACTCACTTACTGAGAATTCATTATAATTCAGCTCTCTATGATCAAGAAATAAAGAACCAATTAGGATTTTGATAATCTTTACAAGTGTTCTTATATAAAAATTTAGTGATAATAGAAAAATGTATCCTTGTTAGATATGATGTATGATCCCAACGTAAATAAAATCCACATGCATATAGATTTAATTTTCAAGGAAGACTGTCACCTTCTTTCCTTTTTCAATTTTGATTTCCTCAAATATAAAGATGATAACTTTATATACCATTATGTACTTGTCCAAAAAAGTTGAGCCATTGAAACTAAAGGTGATATTGAATTAGAATCTAAGAAAAAAAGTTACTAATGATTTGAATTCAAGATAACTATCCACTCCACAATCCAATGATCCTCTAAGGATATATGAGATAATAAGTAGAATTCTCATTATGTTCATGACTATGATTTCAATCATACATTGTTGATAGTTCTATTCCAAGTGCTCATGAACCAAACACTTTTGAGGAACTAATAGAAGAAGAAAAATGGTAAAGTGTTATGAAGATAAAGAGATGCATTCAATTCATCAGAACCAAACGTGCACAACAAGAAAATTAATAACATTTTCAGACCGCATTAGAAGGCATACATATAGAAACATTAAGTGTGCAAAAAATTCTTACTGATCTTTGTTTCTGCTAGTTGATTTAATGAAATTATAGATGTGAGAGTATTACTGATAAAAATATCCTTAATGTTTAATGAAATGCCTAACAGCTGATATATATATCTAAAAATATATGTCAAAGTCTTTTTATTTGTGAATGTAGATATATATATGTTTACATATATAAATATGAGAGTAAGAGAGTGGTTATCTAACATTACCATTCTAAGATGCTTAGTCATAACGACTCCCTCAAGGCAACTTGGTTTCTGTTGCAGATGAGTTTAAATTTAAAGAACTAGAGATGTGTCCAATCTACCTTTTTTTCTTAAATGATTTTGGTATGAAGGTTGCAATGTGAAGTCAGCAAGTTAAAATTCATGGGATATTTCTTTCTCTGCATTTATACCGAAAAACATAAGTGTAATGCTTCATTCCACCATGGATTTTGAATTTAGAACTGTTGTAGTTGCTTCTGAGTATTTATTTTAGGGAGAAAGGAATGAATGTTTGAACTTGTATATCTTGATATGAGCTTGATTTGCAGCGTTGTTTGAATGATGAATAAAAAATTTAGATCCCACCATTGATTTATATTGAAAATAAAGAGGGTGTTAAAGAAATAGATTAAAATAGATTAAAGTTAGATCCCACCGTTGATTCATCTTCAAGGCATTCTCCCTCCAAAAGTAGACTGGTTGTTTACTAAGGACAACCTAAGTTGCTCCCAAAGTTGTTCCTTGTTTCATCAAAATAGAAATGGTTACCCCAATCAATGTTATAAGTAAAATGCATATTGTAATAGTTGGCGTGGTCTATCATCATAGACATGGCACCAACAGGTCTCAAGCTATTATCAGCACCACTAACTCTATATTCTGAATCCAACTTTCTCTAGCAAATCCTTCATTTGGAAAATGACCACTTCCCATATGAGTGGAAGTAAGCTTTCCTCCCGGCTTTGTATTTACCACCTTGCCTCCCAATTGCACCATGGTTGCATGATCTGCAAGGAGAGTAAATAGTTCAGAAGGTTAGTACCCCACCAATGTGTCGTTTGCATACTCCATCCACCAGTTGCCATCTTTAGGATCCTGCCAAGAATTTCATCTTTATGTTAGAAAAAAATTGAAGTGGGAGGAGGATTATAGATGTAGGAACAAGAAATTCCACATATAGGAAGATTCAATAAGAGATTGAAGTGTATATATTTCCATGATTCAACATAGTAAAATTGTGTTTGAAATTGTATGTTTTGTGTTCATATAAAAATGTTTTTTTTGAAGGCATAGTTTCCATCTGTGTTATGATAAATAAGAAATAAAATTATATTATACAATAAATTACATAATTTAATTCTTAGGACTTGTCCTCCCACAACTATACCCCTTAAATACATTATGCCTCCTTTAAACTCTATCAATCTGCAGCCAAGAAAACCAAATATGTAATCACAAGCTTAAATCCCATTATGATCTTCAAACAAGTACAAAGAAGAGATCTTCAGACAATGGGCATCATGTTTTACTAGCCATACTAGTTTTGGATTTATTTGAAGTAGGGGGTGGTGGTGATGTACTTCTCCTAACTTCTTTCACACTGCCCTTCAATTTCATGTGCGAAGAGTCCCCAAACAATAACAATTTTATGCACTTGACATGATTACTTTTCTCCTCACAGTCCAAATGTAAAATGGGCAATGAGGATTCATAATTTTGATCCACCAATTCTTCAGAACCCAAATGTAAAATGGGCATTGATCCTTCTGCAACGCAATAATAAAGATACAACTCTAAATTATATTAGAGTTATTATTGAATTGTTTTAGAATTTGATTATATGATTATACTAAATCTCTACCATTCAGATGATGATAGATTATCCAATATGATCTGAAATGTTGACGTAAATAAATAAACAAATACAATTCAGAATTATTTCTTTGATCCAATCTGATCCAATATTATTAAGTACTTGCATAATCATGGAAAATATGATGAGAGATTGGGAGGTGGTTTTATTATTGCTTCTCCTCATTTGAAACCATGCCATATTTATTTCTTTGACAAGATGGATACCACAGTGAGGCTAATACCAAAGAAGGGGTAGATTTCTTTTTTGAGGGAAATCTTTGATTTTCATTTAAGGAAGGTTTTCATGATTAGTGCTCAAATTATGATTCATGCGGTGTGGGTGATGCTAGAGATCTAAGATTCCTTTTAACTATTCATGGATACAGAGTCAACACATGCATTTACTCAATAGTCATGTTGTTTTCTTAGAGGCGAGGGATCAAAAGAGGTAATTAGGGTGGTTGTTTAGTCTTTAATTAAACCTAGATGGTGCCAATGTCTTAAGTCTATTCTTTTTTATATGGTTATAGGAGTTGGGTTTCATCCAAGGGGATGTTTTTGGCTAGTTTTCAATATTGTCTTAATGGCTCTATGGATACCCTTTGTTATATCAACAATTGAAATAAATGATGAATTTTGAAGCTTTAGTCTAAATGGGGAATTGAGTTTCTTAAATTTACCATTGCGTCCACGCCTTCTCTGGGCATTATAGTTACATACAAAAATCTCAATTTCTCTAGATTTTCATTTGGATTGCACAAAACCATGTTGGAGGACTGTGTTTGAACTGATTTGCAGATGTGTCCACATTTATTGCTAAATTCATATCCATTTTGAGATACATGAATACTAAGAGCCAATGCTTCATTTCTTTCAGTGAATCCTAATACAAGCATACATGACATTACATTCTCAATGTTAGGGTTTCCTAGCTAGATTTTTAATGTAGCTAGGGTTTCCTAATGTTATACACCTATACACGACATTACATTCTCAGTGTTAGGGAGGAAGGGCTTCATGAGCATTGTGCATCTTCCTAATACTAGTATGTTGATTGATTTGAGATGTTGTCTACATTAGTATGTTTCTTTTTATTGCAATTATAATTATCATGAATGAACAGAATTATCAACTAAACAAAATGATATGTTGGAATGACAATGCAATATTTATCGATATAGCGTCATGACTTTGGTCAATTTGCCTGTGTCAATGTGGTGTTGGCCCTTGTTTGTTGAAGACGTCAAGCACAACAAGTAATCCTGGGAGTCAATTTTGGGGTTTCCCAAATAGGAAAAAGGTCTAGATATGGAATTATATTTTATGTTTAAAAGTAATGTGACAAGTAATCATTTTAGGAGGAACTGATGTAGATTTGGTATTGTAGGGAAATAGTGTATGTCAATACTTTCGGTGGGTTGATGAAACCAAATTTAAATCTACCCCATCTACATCTATACCTAATGTAGGAAATGAGTGCAACTTGTGCAAGGCTCGAGAGGCAGCTAGTGCCACCGAGATTGCTTCAATGGCAAAAGAAGAAATCATGTTTCTATGATGCCTTCTTTGTTTATTTTGTGCACTACTTTGTTGGGACCATATGCATAAATGTGATTAACAGAGGGATATTGTAGATACTAATTTTTTTTTAGAATTTCATGTAGATACGTTGGACATATTTTGATAAACTCATGAAATTTTTGTTGTTTATGACTTCATTATGATTTTCTATATCTTGGATGGGTTTTAGTAAATTTTATCCTTGTTCCTTTTAGAAGTGTATGGCTTGACTATGCACATGCATAATTGTAGATGAGGATTAGTAATAGGGTGTCAGGCATTTCTTAGATCCTTTGGATCTAACTAACCCCATCTTTTCCTTCCTTGCAGGTTCTGGATCATACAAGAGCATACTGGATTCAACCCCAGAGACATTGGAAAGGATCACCCAACTTCATAAAACAAGAAGGGAAACAACCCAACTTAAAATTAAAAGACATATAGGCCTATCTAGTGATCATATTGTGTTAAAGGTGGAGTCTGATTCCGCTTCAATGACATCAGGCAGTGATGCAAAATTCAATGTATGTAGTCGTTGCAACAGCATCATGTGCCACCTTCAACACAATATTTTACCTTACCAATATTTTACATATGGTGTTAGAAGGCCCAGATGGGAAGAAATTCAATGGTACAATTGTGGTCTCTTTTTCCCTTGGTAATGCTTTTCAGGTAGAAATGATAGGATACCATCTATCTTTCTTGAAGACTCTTTATCAAAAGGGGATCAATGTCTTCTATCTTCAATCAAATAAGGGGTGTAGAAGGTTTCTCTGCATTGATTTGGTATAGAAATTGAGTGTTATACCCTAACGATGCAGAGAAACTTCTGCACCCTCGATTCCAGTGAAGAGAGAAATGCCATTGATACCCTTTGGATAAAGATGCTTGATACCACTTCTACCATCCTTTAAAAGACTGGTTTTAAAGTTAAACCTGAACTATGATGTCTCTACGAGTTACGTAGGCAAGGCCATCTATGATGAGCCCCTGAGGAATTAGGTCTGGCCCTTAGGTTTTTTAGTTTTGAGTTCTTCCTTGATCTTTCCACTCCGTACCAATATTTTACATATTTTGCATCTCTTTATGAAACTAGTTTTAAATGCCTTATGAAATATAGTTGTAGGTAGTTATCTCTTCTATAAACACAACACATTCTATATGGTGTTATAAGGCCTAGATGGGCATAAATTCAATGGTACAATTGTGGTCTCTTTTTCCCTTGGTAATGCTTTTCAGGTAGAAACGATAGGATACCATCTATCTTTCTTGAAGACTCTTTATCAAAAGGGGATCAATGTCCTCTATCTTTAATCAAATATGGGGCGTATAAGGTTTCTTTGCATCAATTTGGTATAAAAATTGAGTGCTATACCCTAACGATGCAAAGCAACTTCTGCATCCTCGATTCTAGTGAAGAGAGAAATGCCATTGATACCCTTTGGATAAAGAGGCTTGATACAACTTCTACCATCCTTTAAAAGATTGGTTTTAAAGTTAAACCTGAACTATGATGTCTCTATGAGTTACATAGGCAAGGCCATCTATGATGATCCCCTGAGGCATTAGGTCTTGTACTTTTAAGTTCTTCCTTGATCTTGCCACCCCTTACCAATATTTTACATATTTTGCATCTCTTTATGAAACTAGTTTTAAATGCCTTATGAAATATAGTTGTAGGTTGTTATCTCTTCTATAAATTCAACACATTCCATATGGTGTTAAAAGGCCCACATGGGAAGAAATTCAATGGTACAATTGTGGTCTCTTTTTCCCTTGGTAATTCTTTTCAGGTAGAAACGGTAGGATACCATCTATCTTTCTTGAAGACTCTTTATCAAAAGGGGATCAATTTCCTCTATCTTCAATTGAATAAGGGGTGCATAAGGTTTCCCTACATCAATTTGGTATAGAAATTGAGTGCTATACCCAAACAATTCAGGGAAACTTTTGCACCCTTGATTCTAGTGAAGAGGGAAATGCCATTGATACCCTTTGGATAAAAAGGCTTGATACCACTTCTACCATCCTTTAAAGACTGGTTTCAAATTTAAACCTGAACTATGATGTCTCTGTGAGTTACATAGGAAAGGCCATCTATGATGAGCCCCTGAGGCATTAGGTATGGCCCTTAGGTCTTGTACTTTTGAGTTCTTCCTTGATCTTGCCACCCCTTACCAATATTTTACATATTTTGCATCTCTTTACGAAACTAGTCTTAAATACGTTATGATTGATTTAGCTAAGTTTTTGATGTAGCTTATCTTACGATCTTGTATGTAATAAACTATGAATTTTATATCATGCATCTACTTGTGTAGCCATATATATAGGTGCGGGAAATAGAGAGGCATTTGAGACCATGAGCTTGCCATTTGTAATGTATTTGTTGTTATTGGATCAATGTATTTTTCTCACTTATTCATTATGTTGGCATACTTGCTCATTATTTTCATTGTTGTTACTTTGTTTTAGGTCTTCTCAATGTCGACTACTAATCATTGGTTTCTCTTTCTCCCTTGGGAATGCTTGTCAAGTAGAAATGGTAGGATACCATATATCTTTCTTGAAGACTCTTTATCAAAAGGGGATCAATGTCCTTTATCTTCAATTGAATTAGGGGTTCAGAAGGTTTCTTTTCATCCATTGGGTATAGAAATTGAGTGGTATACCCAAACGATGCAAAACATCTTCTGCACCCTCAATTTCAGTGAAGAGAGAAATGCCATTGACACCCTTTGGATAAAGAAGCTTCAGAACATAAATATGATATCCTACCATTACTACTTGATAAGCATTTCCAAGGGATCATAGATTCTTTATCCTACCACAGACATGTGTGTGTTACTTATCATAGCCTTAACAGAAGCTCAATCTCATGAGGTTGTAGAGGACCCAATTGATCTAGATTGACCAATAACAATGTCCACTTTGTACATTGAAAAAGTACCATATCTCTCTCTTCAAGGGTGGGTTATTCATTACTACCATGTCATGTTGTATTTAGTTGTATGTATCTCTAATTGTTTATTGTCTATTATGCAATCTTTAGCATATGTATCATGTGACTTATGTGTCATCTACGTTTATTGCTTTCATTTTACTTTCTTCAACTATTCTATGTTTAACATATGGTGTACAATAGTCTAAATTTCTCAAATTTTGACATGTTTATATAGATCCAAATTATAAACAAGAAACTTAAATGGGTTTAAAAGTTCGTCCATCCTTTAAAAGACTGGTTTTAAAGTTAAACCTGAACTATGATGTCTCTACGAGTTACATAGGCAAGGCCATCTATGATGAACCCCCGTGGCATTAGGTCTGGCCCTTAGGTCTTATACTTTTGAGTTCTTCCTTGATCTTGCCACCCCTTACCAATATTTTACATAGTTTGCATCTCTTTACGAAACTAGTTTTAAATACCTTATGATTAATATAGCTAAGTTATTGATGTAGCTTATCTTACAATCTTGTATGTAATAAACTATGAATTTTATATCATGCATCTACCTGTGTAGTCGTATATACAGGTGCAGAAAATAGAGAGGCAAGGATAATATGATACACATGCAAGAAAGATAAATTTAGGTATATATATTAATGCAAAGTAACACCTGAAGATAAATATCTAGGCTAATCACTGACCAGGATGTCGTTGGTGATTACTTTGGATATTTATCTTCAAGTGTTTTTTTTTTAACATTCCATATTGGTCAAAATTTTGACTAACTTTGGTCAAAACCCTCACCAAGACTGGTCTACATATTGACCATTCTGTGTCGAATTTAGCGTCGGGGGTTTGGCATCCTGGTTGGATGGGCCAAACATTTCGACTGACATTGGTCAAAATTTAGCATCATGGGTTTGGCATCCTGGTCAGATGTGCCTAACATTTTGACCGACATTGGTCGAACATTCGACGAATAAACTTGCTGCTTGCAGATGTCAATGTTGACCAAGATTGGCGTAGAACATTCAACCTTAACAACGATGTGTCAAAATTTTGACTAGAAAAATAGTGACAAGACCATTTGTGGATCATTCGACCAATCTGGGTAGAAAATTCGACCAATTTTCATTGAAAAAAGATGTCAATTCTACTAGTAATGCATCAAATCCCATCCTTATGTGTCATTTTAGAAGGCAAAAGCTCTATAATAGTTTGAAAGGACCCAAAATCTTAGTTGGCAAGCCTATATTTTACTTTGGATTTAGACCAAGCTAGCCAATTCTCAGTAACTCTAGAGAAGAGGTCTAAAATGATGCAAAACCAATGCATAAAGAAATTTAGTACTTGAACAAATGAGACTTTTGCAAGAAATCAATCCTAAAAAATGATCACAAGAGACCACCATGATGATTTTTGGTTGAAGGAAATCTAGTCCTAAATTAGCCCCCCTCCAAAAAAAGTCATGTCTTGAAGCTTCCCAATATTTCCAAATACTTTAGGCAATAAAATAACCTTGAATTTGTACTAGTTCATGATGAGAAAGGTTGAAAGACCCAAACTGATCTAAGCTTGTTTGGCATTAGGAATGTTAAGAGTAATGCAATGCTCAAAGATTATTTCCCAAGCTTCATAGTCTTCTAGGGAATTAACTACATGTTTTCCGCACAAGGCCAACCCTTGTCACATGAGAGGCACAACTTAATGGAAACATTTACCTTGTTCCAAGGAATAGAAAACAAATTATTTAAGCAATCTCTCCAGTTGTTGAGTAGAAGCTTTTGAGAAAACCAAATAGAAGAATAGGGGAGGGACGCCAATACGTGTGCCCCCTATCTTCCCCAGTCCATGTGCGGTGCCACGTGGCCCAAAAAAAAAAAAAAAAATTTGCCCACCTGATGTGGACCTTATCTTGCCACGCAGAAAAATAATAAAAAATAACTTTTCATGATGTTTGATACATTTCGACATGTTGGCATCCACGTGGTTGGAAAATGATATTTTTGGGGCGGTGACTAGGACCTGTGCCAGCCCATAATATGAGACTACGAGGTATGTCATGTGAGGTTGACCTATCTGTCGTGTATCATAAAATTCAATTGCCACCTTTTGCAGCTACATGCGAATGTAAATAGGAACCCGCCAACCTACACTATTGTACGCAGTGACATTAACTGCATGTTTTGTCACCTTAATTCCCTCTCTTCTCTACTAGTTGGGAACCATGTTTGAATTCATTTTGTTTGTGATTTCACAGTTGGGGCTCATTACATTGGCCATTCTCTCCTACCCAATCTGTGGTAATGGAAATAGTGAGGACCAGAAGATGTTTGGTTCAATCCCACAAGTCGATTGCCATTCATTCTTTCTTGGTCATTTTTAGGTCATTTAAGCCATGTTGCACTTTTTTTTCATTCATTATGCATTACCCATGATTCCGTTTGTGGTTTGAAATTGCTTCATCCTGTATTACTCAAACTTTCCAAATTTTGAAGTTGCAGGGTCAAGGAAGACGGTTGACGACATTGAAGGGCTTTGATGGTTTTTTTTAACCCAAGTGAGGACAACTCCTCACATAGGCCACCATTTTCCATTGTTGGATGATTCATGTGGTATTTCAATTGGTTTTTCATTTGTGTTTTCAGTGAAGCCTTGTTTATGTTCGAGGGCATTTATGAGCACATCTATTTGTGTTCATAAACACAATAAAATTTGAGGGAAATGTAAGTTCAAGCCTTGCTGTAATTTTCATGGCTATTTGGAAAAAAATACGTTTTGCATCACTATTCAAATTAATCATTATTGGCATGTATGGTTTAATATAAACTGGTTCTGTTAGGGTTTTTGATGTCAAATTGTACCATAATTTTAATGGTTCTGTTAGGGTTTTCATGCGACACTTTCATAGATATTTTGGTTCGTTTTATACTCTGCTATATCAGGTGATATGTGTGTGTGTGTGTGAGCGCGCACGTGTGTGCATGTGATAATAAGGCCATGTATAAAAGAAATGAATTGAACCATCAAATAGATGCAAACCCTACCAATATCTATAGACACCCAAAAATGGACAGGCTTGCGACTTTACATTAAAAACACTAATTTTCATCTATTAATTAATGGTTTTTTAATCATTAATTAATCATCTATTTTCCTCTAAATTCATTCCCCAAATCATCTAATCAAATTCCCAAAATTAATTAAATAATTAATTTTATTTAATTAATTAACCTTAATTGATTAATTACCATTAATTAAATTCAATTTCCTATAGTTTAAATTCAAATATTTAAACTTACTAATTAAATTCTTCCAATTAAATTAATTTAATTTCATTCAATAAAGCAATTCTAAATAAAAAAGAATT
>MU225574.1:169303-205360 GCA_018584345.1 Thuja plicata | reverse complement strand
TCTCTTTTAAATTAAATAAGGCTCAAACCTTAGGAAATATTGAATTGATTATGATTTGATCAAGGAAATCGATATAATTGATATTGTTGATATTTGAAAATATTGATTCAGGGATTTGATAAATTGAAAAATGGGGCCCAAAGTCTAGGCGACCATTTTAGGGTGCATATAGGTTGTATCAAGAGTGGTGTCTTGCTCGTTGGTTTGATCTTTTTGAGCAGTGACATCCTCATCTTTTTGTATCTTCTCTGCAGGGTATGCTTCTGTTAAGTCCATGACTAATGTGTCCTTCCATGTTTCATTAGCAACATTCATATCTTTATCATTTGATGTCTTCAAATCTTGTTGTTGTCCCTGATCCTTAAGTGTAATGAATATTACTTAATCTTTCTTCTATGGATCTTTATCAGGGTCATAGTTGGTGATATCTTGGATGTCAAGATCATCCATGACTTTGTCTAAGTTTATGGGCTCATTATCACTTTCAGTATTGTCCAGAGCAATGTGCTGAGGACTTGCATTATCTTTCTCCTCTCTATGAGGTGTGTCGGTGAGAAGTAATTGTTCCTCACGACTTGTTGACTCTATTGGAATATCTAGGAGTTGTATTCATTTTGTTTTGGTCATTGTATCTAGCTCTATGAATTTGTTTTCCAGCACTTTGTATGCCCTTATCTTGGCTACAAATTTTCTTGAGTGCTTCTTCATGATTTATTTAATTTCTTCAATCTTAGATTTGGGAGGCATTAGTGTTACTAGTACCCTCTCCCTTGCTTCTCTTTCGGTTTGTAGAGCATATGACCATTGTTGAGATATTTTATTACCTAGCTCTTTAGGTATTTGATTGATGAATTTAGCTGGTACATATTTGAATTTTACCACTGACCTAATTATTGCCTCTTGTATCTTATTCTGGTCATCAGGTTTGAGTGTATCCCATTGCCTGATTTTCTTATCAATCATTGTACCATGTGTAGCAATGGATTCAACTGCCTCATCAACAATTTGATTTCTGTAATTCTTCTTTACTACATCGGGCTCACCCTCTTTAGAATCCTCTACGCCAACTTTAGTTCTGACCATTCTTTTTCTCCTCTTTGTAGGTGTTTCCTTTACAGTTTGTTGCTTTGTTCTCTTACCTGGTTGCTTCCTCATATAGGTCCTTACTTGACCTTTCTTAAGAGGTGTGGTCTCGGTTATAGTAGTTTGACTCTTTGTCCTCTGCTTCTTTGTAGGAGGTGGAGGTGGAGGTGTATCAGATTCAGTTTCCTCAAAATCTGATTTGTGTTCATCATGCCCTTCACCGATGGTTCCCTGTTCATCAGTTTCCTCTGGTTGTTCCTATTCCTTCTCTGTAAGTGATAGAATCTTCTTGAGATTCTTTACCATCTTATCCTTTTTATTTATAGTTTTCTTGATTTCTAGGCCTCTCTTTATCTTTGATCTGGCCTTTTCATAGGTTCCAAACCTTGGTTGCTTGTTGTCAATAGGCTCATTGATCAATGCATCAATATCATTGGTTGCTTGATCTATGTTGATTTCATAATCTAGTGGTTCTAACCAAGCTGTTCTTGGTACAACCGGTTTGATATGATTAAAATCAGTATCACCATAAAGCATATTTCATCCTCATGTTTTTCAACAAGTTGTTCAGGAATCCTTGTTCTTTCCATCATCTTTTCCTTGAATTCAAGGAAGTATGCAATCATAACAGATTCAAAATTATCTCCTAGTGACTTGATTAGTTCACTAATCTGTAATGTTACTGGTTTTGTAGTGTCCCATTTCACTTTTCCTACTGAAGGGAAGTACTCTTGAAAGTAGAAAATGATACACATGATAAGTGAGCCAAACTTACATGTGTTGGTCTTTGTGGACCTAATTGTGATCATGTTCTCATCAAGTTGTTTTAACAGGATCTCACACATATCCATCTAAATTCCTTTGGTCACTATCTCTTAAGCTGTGCTTATTGATGTTGTAGATATGTCATTCAATCTACTTTCTCTAAAAATCTTATACCCAATTACACATGCACCAAATTTCAGTTCTTCGTCGGTGATGGTGTTTACTTTTAGACCTCTGTTGTCCCATTCAGCTTTTGTGAGTTTTTCAACTTCTTTCCTGGAGGGATACTTGTGTGCCCTAGGCTTTTGGTTATCAGATAACCAGTGACAACATGATGTGTGTGTGAAATAGTTCACATGTTACCTGCGACACAACACTTCAATAGATCATTACGTTAGTGAAAATGGGGTTAGTAAAGCATGGAAATCCGTGAAAATTGATCTATTGCTTTTTAACTAGGAAGAGTGTGAAAAACAACATAATAGTCCTCAAATTATGCCTTTTCCAGTGATATAAAAAACCTAGCATGAAAGATTCTATTAAAAATAAGAAAGATATCTAAATAACATGCATTCTAGTCCTAGAAATCAAGATTATAACAATGTATGAACATGAAACTAGAATGTAACATGAATCTATATAAATTTTAACATCATAACGATACATTTGACTCTAAAATTATGGGCTTATTTGTGCTAAAAAACTCTTTCTATTTATAGAAGAAATGAGGAGAGAGAGGGGGGACAAGGGTCATTAATGGAGTTGCAAAACCCATTAATGAGGTGTAAGATAAATAAAAGCCAAAGGCATTAAAGAAGCATGGGCTTGAGGAATATGCCTTATATGCAAACATTTAAGAGGCATGGAGAGGTCATATGCATTAAATGCAAACATTTAAGAGGTAGGGAGAGGGTTTAGAGTCAAGCTTGAGAAAGTTGACTTTCTCAAGTGGTTTGAGTTCCTAATCACATTTTTATGAATGTGACATCATTAGGAGGTGGGTTAGAATGGGATTAGGATTAGGATTAGATTTAGCATGGGGTGAATAGGTTGGGATGGGTTTGAACCCAGGGTCAAGGTGGTTGAGGTAGGTTAGGTTAGGGGTTTAGGGGAATATTAATGAAATGAATTATATTAAATATATTCATTCTTAAATAGGAATATTAATTATTTAAGCTTTTTATTGCTTTAGATAATTAATTAGGGCTATAGCCAATTAATTAGATTAATTTACGCTAGAAGATAGGCTTTTTGCAAGTAATTTGATATAATAGGGGTTTATTTAATTCCTCTTAAATTAATTACCTTAGCCATGTTTGATTTGAATTAAATTGATTTGATTTGATTGGCTTAGGTGATTAATAAAATTTAGTGATTAGATCAGTTAGGAGATTAAATTTGATTTGAATGAATTATTTCAAGTGATTGAAGAGTTGTCTGAACATAATTGGGGGTATGACCACACTTAGGGAAAATAGGGTCTATAGTCAGAGCAGACCAAATCCAGGTGGTTACATTTGCCCCTCTTTGAATTGATGTGCGAGCAGCGCATTGATTCAAAGAAAGTTTTTGATTTTGACTTCAAAAAGATTGAGAATTTCGCTCATGATCGAACGAAATACCTGATGAGATTAGACTTGTACTTGATTGAACTAAACTGATAGAATTTACTTTGAACTTGGTTGTCATACAAAGGTCAATAAAAGGTCTTAAAGATACCAATTCTGAACTTGGTTGTCGTCCAAAGATTAATAATACTGATTCTGAACTTGGTTGTCATCCAAAAGTCAGTATAAAGCTGCCAGGAGCTTAGTAAGAATCTTTTAAAATGAAGAAACACAATATATCCAACTTATGAGAACCAAAGATTTCTATCCAACAGTTTTGACTTAGTCAAGGAAACTGTCATGCCCCTAGTTGTTTGATAACGAGGTCATTTTAATGTTGTTTCGAGAAAGAATTTGATTGATGATAGTGTGATCATGCCCCCTCAGGAACGAAATAGAAGGAAAGAAATGAAATCCCTCTATTGAAATGAGGTATCACTTGCATGGAACGGTGAGGTCTGGAAAGAAAGGAATAGAAGAAGTGAAGAAATGGGGGTGTGTTAAGAATAAACACACATTGTACCAAGTTAATCACGTTAAAAATGTGAGTTCGATTTTATTCCTGATAGATCAGAGATTTTGGGAATCATTGATTATGTAATTAACTTGGATTTTGAATGAAAGTAGAAATAATTTTGAGCTCAAATCCATTATGTTGTTACTTCTATCAAAATGCATAATGCAATCTCTAAATGTAGCTATATGTAGACTCTTAGGACTTGTCACTGACTGACAAATATTGGACATTTTTATCATCATTGGGCACTTTTCAGAATATATACCACCTGATAGTACAAAAATCACTAATACCCACTGATATTATGAAAGTATGAATACTATGTTTATTAGGTGAAATGTCAGAAATAGACTTAGTCATCAAGGCATAGAAGCCAGGATAACAAAATAGTCACTTTCCTTTTATTATATCAGAATCTGTGAAAGGAAAGATATTGGACCCGCAATGAACTTGAAAATTCATATCCTTGGGTACATTATGCTTCATATACCTTAGTGAGAATCTGTGTTTAGAAAATATAAAAGGAAATTTTTCCAACATCATCTTAGTTTACACATAACAAAGATCGAGATATATGTGGCTATCCACTAATGTTGGCAGCTCTTACCATAAACATCCAAGTTAGGTGAAATTTATAGGATCATTTGGAACAATCACCATACGCAGAAAACCAAGAAAACATTATGCCCCCTGTCCTTGTGACTCTTTGTCTTTTCACAGATGTCATGGAGTAACTCGGAAGACATAAAAACCATCAATTGAGAATTAATCAAATAAACTTCATAACTGCTTAGATGCCCCTAGTTAAAACATCATCAGTGCATAAAAGAGTCATGATCAAACCAAGATCAAACTGTGGTTAGGTAGTATTGAGAAATACTATTGATTCATTTTCAAGCGCAATAGAGATTCATCAATCAAAAAGTTGGAATTCAAGCAATATGTGTTCCATGTCTGTGTATAACTTTCTCCCTGTTTGCAAGCCAATGTAGGTCTTAGGAGCATCATTCAATGTTAGTGCAATGTTTGTGCCATCTTTGTTTCATGAAAGTGATAGTTTAGTGAAAACATCAAGAAGCATTGTGTTACAAGACAAACCATCCTATGACGACCTAGCAGACAGAACCTATCATACTGTAAAAGATGCCCCTAGTGCAGAATGACTTGATCCTAAGACAGAAATACAGACAAATCCCAAGCAAGGATAAGAATTTTGTAAGGAAACCAAGTCAACTCTTAGCCCCAGTGTAATCGTGAAGGCCTAGTATCAACAATGCATTGATAGATGGAGCATAGAATACAAGTGACGCCTGATTACCAGGTTTTCATCACTTGGAAATTTTTTTATTCTTTTTGCTACCAAGATGCTTGTTTTACCAGGTTGTCATCAAGGCATTTTTCTCTTTTTGAATTTTTTTTCTATTTTTTCTTTTTTGAATGTTTTTGGTATTTTCTGAGAACTATTTACTGTACAGGCTCTGCTAGCCAAACATTTAGTGTAGAACCGCTTCAAATGTAGAGTGTTGATAGGATCTGGAAGAATGTCTCCCTCAGGTGTAGCTAGTTGATAAGCTCCAGTCCCAAAAGTAGTAGTGATAACATAAGGTCCCAACCAATTAGGTTCAAACTTTCCTTTATGCTCTTTGCTAGGCTAGTTTTTAGGATTCTCCTTTAGGATGAGATCCCCCACTTGAAATTGGCATGGTTTAACCTTTTTATTGTACCCCTTGGATATGCATACTTGGTACACCTTCAGATGATCGAATGCCTATTGCATGCGCTCATCAAGTAGGTCTAAAGAATTCACCCTATCTATGTGGTATTGCTCATCAGTTACAAGACCGTGTAAAGATATCTGCAAAGATGAGATTTCAAACTCAATAGGTAGTACTGTTTCAGTGCCATAGACTAGGGAAAATGGCGTGGCTCATGTTGGTGTTCTAATGCTTGTTCTGTAGGCCCATAGTGCTGGATTCAGTTGTAAATTCCAGTCTCTGCCAGACTTACTCACAGTTCGGTGTAGGATTTTAAGAATATTCTTATTAGATGCCTCCACCTATCCATTACCTTGAGGGTAATAGATTGAGGAGCAATATTTATTGATGTGGAACTGTTCACAAAGGTCATCAATGTCTTGATTTTTAAATTGGCCCCCATTGTCTATTACAATTGAAGAGGGTATCCCATATCTACAGATAATGTAGTTTAAAATGAACATAGCCACTTGTTTTCCAGTGGCTTTGATTAGTGGCATGACCTCGACCCACTTCATGAAATACTTAGTGGCTGTAATGATGAACTTGTGTCCATTTGAAGAATTGGGATATATTTGTCCAACCAAGTCAAAGGCCCATTGCTGAAATGGCCAATGTGTAATGGAAGGTATAAGTTCTTTGGTAGGAGCATGGATGAGATTTCCATGTGTCTGGCATTTATGACACTTTTTGGAAAATTGAACATCTTTTTCCATGGTAGGCCAGTAATAGCCTACTCTAAGCAGTTTCTTTGCTAGTGAAAAACCATTTGAATGTGATCCACATACACCTTCGTAGACTTCTTTTAACGCGTGATCTGACTCTTTGAGTTCTAAACATCTAAGAAGTGTACCGTTGAGACCTCATCGATATAAGTTATTAGTTATGAGAACATAACGCGACGTTGTCTTAATCAGGGCTCTTTTTTCACTTCTTGATAGATTTTTGGGAATGGTTTGGTCAGTTAGGTAAGAAATGATATTAGCATACCAAGATTGGTCTGGGGTGTTCAAAGCATAAATTACTTGGTATTCAGGGGTATCAAAGGTAGGATAGGATAATTCTTCCACCAAGAAGTCATAGTGGAATTGATGTTCCTCCAGTTGTAACATGGATGCCAATGTAGCCATAGCATCTGCAGCCTTATTCTCCATTCTGGGTACTTTCTGGAATGTGATGAAGACAAAGTACTTCTTTAAGTCATCAACCAGTTGCTTGTAGGGTGTCAAATTCTCATCTTTTGTCTGGTAATCTCCATTGACTTGATTGATAATGAGCTGGGAATCACCATACACATGTAACTCTACAATATTCCACTCCATAGCAAGCTTAAGACCGTTTACCAATGCCTCATATTTAGAAATGTTATTGGTGCATGGAAACATCAATTTGTAGGACTTGGGTATCTTGTAGCCTTGAGGAGTTGTTAATAGAACTCCTTCTCTAGAGCCTTGTTGCATGAAAGAAACATCAAAGTACATCCTCCACAGATACTCTATTAAATGCATAATGATCTCATTCGGGAACTCAATCCTTAAAGGTTCATCATCTTGGAGTGGTGAATTAGCTAGTTGATCTGCGAGGACTTGTCCTTTAATAGCCCTACTGTCTACATACTCAATATCAAATTCGTTCAGAATGAGGATCCACTTTGCCAGACGTCTTGTTAATGTTGTTTTGCTTAAAAGGTACTTCAGAGGATCGATCTTAGAAATGAGACTTACTGTATGTGAGAGCATGTAGTGTCTCAATTTATGTGATCCAAAGATGACTACTAAGCATGCTTTCTCAATAATGTTTTAATTGAGCTCATAGGAGACTAGTGTTCTACTAATGTAGTAGATCGCTCTTTCTTTCTTCGTTTCATCCTATTGTGTGAGAAATACTCCTAGTGATGTGGTTGTAGCTGAAATATACAGGAGTAATGACTTTCCATGAATAGGCGCCATAAGAATAGGAGGAGTAGCTAGGTACTCTTTTAATTCTCTGAAGTTGGCTTCGCAGTGTTCATCCCATTTGAAGGCGACCCCTTTATGTAGTAATTTGGTAAAGGGTTGTTCTCTATCTGCAAGTTTTAACATGAACCTCCTGATTGATTGAAGTCTCCCTTGTAATGTTCTTATTTGACTAATGTTGCATGGAGGAGTCATCTCTAGCATAGATTTGACCTTTACAGGATCTACCTTAATTCCTTTTGCTGAGACAATAAATCCTAGGAGCTTACCTGATTGGATTCCAAAGGCACATTTCTTTGGATTGAGCCTGAGTTGAAATTGCTCCATTCGATCCAATATCTTCCTTAAGTCATCAATATGAGTGTTCCTTTCTTTGGATTTAGCTAAGGTGTCATCCACGTAATCCTCCATCTATTTATGCATCATATCGTGGAATATAGTAGTCATTTCTCTTTGGTATGTGGCACCGACATTATTTAACCCAAATGGCATGATGTTCCAGAAAAAGGTTCCCCATGTGCATGTAAATGCAGTTTTATCTTGATCCTCAGGGGGAATTTTAATTTGATTATAGCCTGAGAAACCATCCATTATTGAATGCATTTGGTAGCTTGCTATGAGGTCTATGATCATATCAATATTAGGCAGTGGGAAGTCATCCTTAGGACATTCCTTGTTTAAGTGTTTGAAGTCTGTACGGATCCTGATAAATTTATCAAATTTAGACACTAGGACCACATTGGAGATCCATCCTGTGTAAGAAATGACTCTGATGAATCCATCTTTCAACAATTTCTCTAACTCTGCTTTTACTAGCAACGCATCATGAGGATGCATCTTTCTGAGTTTTTGTTTCACGGGTTTGATCCTGGGAGCTATAGACAAGTGGTGAATTATCAATTCAGGATCTAGTCCAGGCATATCTGTATAAGACCATGCAAAGTTGATCTTCTTCTCTTTCAGGAACTCGGTGAACTATGTCTTCTCCTCCTCTGACAAAGATTGTGCTAGCTATACTATTTGAGGAACTTCAGCTATGCCCAAATTAACTGGATGTGTTGGTTCTATCAGAACTGAAGACCTTTCTTGAAAGTGCTTGGGGAGGATATCAAGAATCTCATATTTTGGTGCCTTTGAGAGGTTTTCACCATCAGATACATCTTTTGTTTTTACTATTTTAGGATCTGGCACTGCCACAATGTAGTTTTCACCGTCATTTCTTTTTTTATTTTTATTTTTTAATTTTTGACTAAGAAACTTGATATCCTCGTGTGATATGTTCACGCTCCTTGCATTGGTGGAAGAAGGATAAGGTTCACAAGTGTTTAGATAGAAAGCCAAGGTGTAGTCATTGGTAAAGTCAAGGATAGGATTAGGATTGGTATTAGTCTAATAAATTAGGTCTAGGTTTATCAAAGACAAGGAGTCAGACAGTGGGAAGGACAACATTGCGTTAGTGTCAAGACTATTAACCGACATGACATGTCCCGTTAAGTTAAGTTCTTCGATGTTTAGATCAATAAGAGTTAAATCATCATTAAAAGAGTCATTATTAGTTCTATACGGACCAGACTCTAGTGACTCATTAGTGGAACTTTCATCATCATCTATCCATAAAAGGAGGCTTCTTGCTTGCCACCTCTGAAGTTCTTCTAGACTTATGAGAACACCAGTCTCTCCATCAATGATTGGGGGAAGGAAGTCTTCCTCTGCTTCAAGAATATCACTATTGTTGGGAGTAGTGTTAGAATGTTCGTTGGGTGCTAATGGAGTGGGAAACATGTGAATCACATCTATTTCAATGTCCTCTGTTGCGACAGATAGCTCATCCCATTCATAATCATGAGAGTATGTTATTTCATCATCAAACCTGTTCAAGAATTCTGCAATAGTTATCGGATGTACTCTATTAGCCACCTATGAATCGAAGTGTGGTAAATCAAGGATATGTGTGATTGTGACTAACTGCCCCCAGTTAGGATGTGAATCCTATTGTTAGGGTGTGCTCTCCATAGATGTTGCTATCAATGGTACCTTTGGATCATCCTCTGTTGTGTCTCCTACCTCTTGAATAGGAGCATGTGCTAACAAAGGTATGTGAATATCTTGTGGTATCTCAAAGCTTGGTACATAGCGCTCTCCTTGATAGTTAAGATTCTATGTGCCAACATGTAATAACCTTTCATAGGACCATTTTTCTAGTTCTATCTCTTCTGTTTCATCACTCTCTTTGTCAGATATCAGACTATCTTTTAAAGTAGGTTTGTCAGATTCATTATTAAAACCTAGTCCTATTTTGTCTCTGGTATTCCTAAGCTCCATGTGTACAGGTTCAACAAGTCCTCTTCCTATGTCACTTAGAGGTCCTTTTCCTTTATATCCCATTTTCTTGAGGAGGTCGTATCCTTTACCATACTGTTCCGAGGATATTTCTACATGTTTGACCTCAGCTTCCTTTGGTTCTCCTTTGTAAAGCCAGTCCAAGACTGCCTATTCTTCTGTGTTATATAAAGAAGATGTGGATGCCTTAACCATGCCAGTTGCTTTGTGGATTTATGGCATCTGGGATGCATTAGGTGTGAATGATGAGGAAGGTTTCCCATAGGATCTTGGTGACATCGGAAGTTCTGTCAATGATGGGGTCATGTCCAGCTTGTATTCTCCCATACCTATTTCTTCAAGTTTCAAGGTTTTTCAAAAGATTTTCATAACCATGTCCTTGGTAGTCTCAGGAACAATATCATCCATAGCCTCTTTGTTATGCGGAATCATACTACCTACCTTGATATTGTTGCAAGTATAATTGGCATCTGCAGGGATTGTCACTTCCACTCCATTATGTGGGAACTTGATACACTGGTGGTAAGTAGATGACACAACTTGCATTTTGTGGATCCAAGGTCTCCCCAATGGTATGTTGTAGGCCAAGGGAAGATCCCAAACTTGACATATGACATTCCTTTCAATTGGTCTGACTCTGATGGGTAGAACAATAAGACCTTTAGAGGATCTATCTTCCTCATCATAAGCTTTGATAGTGATTTTGCTTCTAGAGTCAATGGGCTATTCTAAAAGAGCCAATTTCCTGATTAGATTAAGGGTACAAATATTCAATCCTGCGCTTCCATCTATCAATACGTGTCTAACACAGGATTTATGAATGAGGACTTCAATATTAAGGGGTTGATTATGTGGATGGGTCAATGATTTATCATCCTCTTCAAAAAAGGAGAGGTAATGTGGCACTGAGATGTGATTAACCATCACTTTGAATTTGTCTATATCAAGGTCCTTTGGCATATTTGCGGCATGTACGGCTTGTTCCAAGATTTCCCTATGCACTATGGATATTTTAAGCAATGCAAAAATGGAAATTTTAGCAGAGGTTCATTGCAATTGGTCCACCAAGTCATACTTCACTGCAGGAATAGTAACCATGTGTTTTGCTGCTGGTTTGGGGATAGTAACAATAGGAACCTTGAATTTTGATGTTGGTTTTGAGGTAGAACTAGGTCCTTTGATTGTGACCTGTGCTTGGCTCCGAGTCACCGCATTCGATTGGAAATAAATACCTTTGATTGTGACCACATTAATCGATTCATTTTTAATGTCTAGCATATTGATTATGTTATCATTATTGGAGTAGGTGTAGTTTACTTCATTAGCATTTCCATTAGATGCTTCCCCTTTCTCGTAGTTAGGGAATGGTTTGTTAAATGTTGTATGATCTTCATTGGTAGGGTGTCCCTCTACTTTGATTTTTCCTCCTTCAGTGAGGTCTTGAATAACATGTTTGAGTTTAAGATAGTAGTTAGTCATGTGTCCTTTGTTTTTATGAAAGACACAATAAGAATTGTCATCCCACCATTTCGGTTTGACCGCTGGTTCCCATGGTTTGGAATCTAGGATCGTGAGAACTTTGTTGTCTAATAGTGTCTTCAAAACAGTTTCGAGAGGCTCTCCCAAAGGAGTGAATGTTCTTTGAGGTTTTGAAGTACATGGCTGACCCTTGTTATTATAATTGTTTGCTTTGAGTATGGGGGTCATTACCTGGGCACCTTTGCTTTCTTGTAGGTTGTTAGTCAAATTGAACACCTCAGGTTTAGGACCCACATTGGATGCGTCTACTATGCCATCGTTGACAACATATTTGTTTTGCTTCCACCATTTAGGTTTGGAGTTGGAGTTGTTAGATTTGTTTTCACTTTGAAGAGTGATATCCCCCCTTTTAACCATGACTTCTTCAATATAGAGGGCATTTTTAATCATCCTATCAAAGCTAGGAGAGTCTTGCATTTGTAATGCATAGTTTAACTCAGGTACCAAGTTATTGAAAAAGATTTCCATTTTCTCAGATTCAGGAATAGCTCTTGAATACTGTGCAAAGATTTTCATCCACCTTTGTAGAAAGTGTGTAAAGGATTTGCCAGTATTTTGTTTAGTGTTACACAGATCTATCATATTCACATCATGCTGTATATTATAGGAGTAAAATTGGATAAATTGTTGAATTAACTCCTCAAAAGTTTTGACCTTAGGTGTAAGCTTTGAGAACCATTCCATGGTGTTGCCTCCTAGACTTCCAGGAAAAATTCGCATGAGGTATGTAGGTTCATGCATGTATTCTATGCTAAGAGCACAAAATTCTCTAACATGGTCATGTGGATCAGTCTCTCCCGTATACTTGTCATATTTTGGCCTTTCCATGTTGGGAGGGAATGGAACCATAGTGATACTCTTGTCGAAATAAAATGGACAAATGGAGTCCACAGAGTATTTTGTCTTGGGTTTAGCTTTCTCTTGCTTGAGAGTCGCAAGCTCTGTTTGCATCAAGGTGAGTTGTTTGGCGAGAATAGATATAGGAGTCGGTACCTCCTTTTCCTTTAGTTTTTCCACATCATAATCCTTGGGTAACTTTACGCCAGTGGATTCTAGATGGAGAAAGTATTTCTCTTTATCTTCGTCAATCATCTTTTCCATTATCTTGTGGGACTTACTGCTCTATTTGAGTTTATTGTACTCTTCTTCAGTGATGTCTTCCTCACTGCCTGATTCAAATATATGATGGTTAAATGTGGGTTCTTCTTCTTCATCGATATCTTCATGATTTTGGTGTTTTCTATTGTCATATTCATCAAAAGCCTCACTCCATACACGCATAGACCTATCCATTTCTGGAGAGTCTAGATCGAGTAGGGAACTGCGAGATGTTTCTCCTTGAAAGTGTAGTGATTTAGGAAATACTCTTGATCCTTTAGAGGTGTACTTGTTGTGTCTTGTGTTAACCATGTATTTGGATCTCTACTTCGTCAAAGTTTCCTGATAGTGTCAACTAGAGTCTCAAATCATTCAAGTAAGTGTGTCTAGTTGGAAGTATCATTTGTATCTTGGTGGAAGTAAATGATTCCAGTGTCAGAGGGTTAGAATGCCCTGATAGTGAGCTGGGAATTAAGTTGTTTTAAAAAGTGGATAGACCACACGTATTGAGATGGATTGCGAGAAACTGACAGGACATGCAAGGTAGATTTCTGAAAAAGTGTTTCGACACAGCAATAGGGAGACCAGAAAAGACAATAGGGACAGACTAAAGAGCCAAAAGGGTACCCAAATCAACAAATTTTTAATAAGAAACTATTCTGCAAGTGCCCACTGTCCTAGATGTGAGCTCCTAGATGAGAGCAAGGAAATACAGTATACGAGTTGCTGATGTCCCTGGATGCGAGCTTAAACCCTAGATGCGATGATGTGCTGACAAGATATGAGCTAGGATACTAGATATGATCCAGGATGCCAAATATGAGCCAGGAAATCTGGGATGCAAGTTTTTGATGTCTCTATCAGATTTTGTCAGTTTTGAAAATTTTGTCTTGAAAGTGCGTGAAGTTCGTCTGATTGCAGATTGCATTTTGAAACTTGTCAGTGGGTGAAAAACACATGTGTAGACCGAGGATTGAATTTTGTTTCTTTTTTTGAAGGATTTTATCTTGTTTTTGATCTTTCAGATACATCAAGCAAATTTGCATTGTTAAGGGAACAAACACATCCTTATGCCCTATTTTCTAGGTGGAGGATGAAAATCCTTGGTTGTTGACTTAGGTACACACTCAAATGATAATCAGAATACAACCATCACCAAGCATACAATGGATCCAGTCATGATGTTGTATTAGCTGACTCCAAACGCAAGTGAGGGCATGATATGCCGAGTTGCTTGGGGCAATTACTTTTTGCCTTGCGCAAAGATTATCACCCTTTCGGGGATGAATAGGGTAGTTTGTCTACAAAGTTTATTGTTTATGATGGGGAAATCCATTTGAAACCATCTCCCATAGAATTGTACAAGGAAAAATTGAGGCGTATAGCCCTATGAGTACTCAAATATATGTAGTCTCGCAAGCAAGATTCAAGCGGCTCCGCTCTACAATACCCAAGCATGTTCAAGGAATGATGTCAAAATTCTGAGAACAAAACCGGCTCCATCTTCCAAGGCTTTGGCCTATGAGGAAGCAATTATTTATAGTGAGTTGGAAGGGTTGGCGTAAAACCTGTCCTCACTTGAGTCATTCTCGGGAGATTTTTCCCTCAACCGGCAGGCCCTCTACTGTTAAATAAGCATACAAAGGATTGGCGAGCATAGGATGTCTAGATTTCTGATTCTTCAAAAGAAGAGCATACTCTCCTAATCCATGATGTTTTCTCCCAAAAAATGCAAATCAAAGGTACTTTCCCTCAAGCTATGTTGAGCTTGATTTAGATATTCCTAAGTTAATGAAAACAACATGCGTGAAAGTAGATTTGTTTTGTTCAATTATCCACAATATTAAGTGTTTTGCTTGTTCAATTTCAGATCCCAAAATGAATTAGATGATGTAACTTGTTCAATTATCCCACAAGATTTTAATGATTAGCTTGTCTAATTACTGATTTCCAAAATGAATTAAAGTGTGAGTTTGTTGGTCCATTTATCCCCAAATTCCTTTACAAGTATTAAACCAACATCTGATTTTATGATTTTCCTTAAAGGAAAAGAGCATAATAATCTGGTCTCTTTAACAAGTGTTGAGAAAATGTTTTAAGTTTTGAAAAATATTTGTAAATGGTTAGTATTGAAATCTTTAAAACACCTATAGACACACACGTTAGCCAAGTCTTATTTCTTCCTTATTAGCAACCTGCAAGCACTCGTTAGACTGTCAAAAGATCAAATCAACAACTGGTTAAAGTGTTAAGGGTTAGGCAATGAAGTTCACAAAAATTTCATCTAGATGCGATCTTAGAAATACGGGATACAATGCAACAAACTAGATGTGATAGAATTTTCACCAGATGTGAGCCTATACTGAAAATGACCCAGGAAATCCTAGATGTGAGTGTCAATTTCTGCGGTGCGAGGGCGTATCTCGGATGCGAGATTTTGCTACCAGAAATGACTCTAGATCTGAAAACTGGTAAGATAAATTGGTGAAAAATAGAGTTAAAGAAAGGCAAAATCTAGAATCGAGCCCCATGGTGGGCGCCATAAATGTGTGTGTGAAATAGTGCATTTGTTACCTGTGACACAACACTTCAATTTTCTTTTCCATCTCATCTTTCTTTTCTTCTTCACGCTTATCTTTCCACGTGTCCTCTTTTGCCTTTTGTGTTTCTTCTTTATTTTGATTAGTAGATGTATCTTTCTGATCATCGGTTGCAGCTTTCTTTGCAGTTGTCTCCATTGTATTATCTGTGGTGTCTTTTTCTTCAGCCTCACCCTTGTCCTCGGGTGTGTTTATGTCCTTTGCAGTAGATCCATCATTACCCTCTAATATATTGATTGCCTTCATTAATATAGGCATATTTCTTTGAGTGGTAGCTTGGAATATATCAAGAGTGGTGTCCTGCTTGTCGGTTTGATCTTTTTGAGCAGTGACATCCGCATCTTTTTGTATCTTCTCTACAGGGTCTTCTTCTACTAAGTCCATGACTAATGTGTCCTTCCATGTTTCATCAACAACATTCATATCTTTATCATTTGATGTCTTCAAATCTTGTTGTTGTCCCTGATCCTTAAGTGTAATGAATATTACTTCATCTTTCTTCTACGGATCTTTATCAGAGTCATAGTTGGTGATATCTTGGATGTCAAGATCATCCATGACTTTGTCTAAGTTTATGGGCTCATTATCACTTTCAGTATTGTCCAGAGCAATGTGCTGAGGAATTGCATTGTCTTTCTCCTCCTCTCTATGAGGTGTGTCGTTGAGAAGTAATTGTTCCTCATGACTTGTTGACTCTATTGGCATATCTAGGAGTTGTCTCCATTTTGTTTTGGTCATTGTATCTAGCTCTATGAATTTGTTTTCCATCACTTTGTATGCCCTTATCTTGGCTACAAATTTTCTTGAGTGCTTCATGATTTATTTAATTTCTTCAATCTTAGATTCAGGAGGCATTAGTGTTACTAGTACCCTCTCCCTTGCTTCTCTTTCGGTCTGTAGAGAATATGACCATTGTTGAGATATTTTCTTACCCATCTCTTTAGGTATTTGATTGATGAATTCAGCTAGTACATATTTGAATTTTACAATTGACCTGATTATTGCCTCTTGTATCTTACTCTGGTCATCAGGTTTGAGTGTATCCCATTGCCTGATTTTCTTATCAGTCATTGTACCATGTGTATCAATGGATTCAGCTGCCTGATCAACAGTTTGATTTCTGTAATTCTTCTTTACTACATCGGGCTCATCTTCTTTAGAATTCTCTAAGTCAGCTTTAGTTCTGACCATTCTTTTTCTCCTCTTTGTAGGTGTTTCCTTTAAAGTTTGTTTCTTTGTTCTCTTAGCTGGCTACTTCCTCATATAGGTCCTTACTTGACCTTTCTTAAGAGGTGTGGTATCAGTTGTAGTAGTTTGAATCCTTGTCCTCTTCTTCTTTGCAAGAGGTGGAGGTGGAGGTGTATCAGATTTAGTTTCCTTAGAATCTTATTTATGTTCATCATGCTCTTCACTGATGGTGACCTATTCATCGGTTTCCTCTGGTTGTTCATGTTCCTTCTCTGTAACCGATAGAATCTTCTTGAGATTCTTTACCATCTTATCCTTTTTATTTATAGTTTTCTTGATTTCTAGGTCTCTATTTATCTTTTATCTGGCCTCTTCATAGGTTCCAAACCTTGGTTTCTTGTTTTCAATAGGCTCATTGATTAATGCATCAATAACATTGGTTGCTTGATCTATATTGATTTCATAATCTAGTGGTGCTAACCAAGCTATTATTGGTACAACCAGTTTGATATGAGTGAAATCAGTATCTACCATAAAGCATATTTCATCCTTATGTTTTTCAACAAGTTGTTCAAGAATCATTGTTCTTTCCATTATCTTTTCCTTGAGTTCAAGGAAGTATGCAGTCATAACAGATTCAAAATTATCTCCTAGTGACTTGATTAGTTCACTAATCTGTAATGTTACTGGTTTTGTAGTGTCCCATTTCACTTTTCCTACTGAAGGGAAGTACTCTTGAAAGTAGAAAAAGATACACATGATAAGTGAGCCAAACTTACATGTGTTGGTCTTTGTGGACCTAATTGTGATCATGTTCTCATCAAGTTGTTTTAACATGATCTCACACATATCCATCTAAATTCCTTTGGTCACTATCTTGTAAGCTGTGCTTATTGATGTTGCAGATATGTTGTTCAATCTGCTTGCTTGAAAAATCTTATACCCAATTACACATGCATTGAATTTGAATTCTTTGTCAGTGATGGTGTTTACTTTTAGACCTCTGTTGTCCCATTAAGCTTTTGTGAGTTTTTCAACTTCTTTCCTAGAGGGATGCTTGTGTGCCCTAGGTTTTTTGGTTATCGAATAACTAGTGACAACATGATGTGTGTGTGAAATAGTGCACCTGTTACCTACGACACAACACTTCAATAGATCATTACGTTAGTGAAAATGGGGTTAGTAAAGCATGGAAATCCACTAAAATTGATCTATTGCTTTCTAACTAGGAAGAGTGTGAAAAACAACACAATAGCCCTCAAATTATGCCTTTTCCAATGACATATACAACCTAGCATGAAAGATTCTATTAAAAATAAGAAAGATATATAAATAACATGCATTCTAGTCCTAGAAATCAAGATTATAACAATGTATGAACATGCAAACTAGAATGTAACATGAATCTAGATAAATCCTAACAGCATAAAAATACATTTAACTCTAAAATTATGGACTTATTTGTGCTCAAAAACTCTTTCTATTTATAGAAGAAATGAGGAGAGAGAGGGGGGACAAGGGTCATTAATGGAGTTGCAAAACCCATTAATGAGGTGTAAGAGAAATAAATGCCAAAGGAATCAAAGAAGCATGGGCTTGAGGAATATGCCTTAAATGCAAACATTTAAGAGGCATGGTGAGGTCATATGCATTAAATGAAAACATTTAAGAGGCATGGAGAGGGTTTAGAGTCAAGCTTGAGAAAGTTGACTTTCTCAAGTGGGTTGAGTTCCTAATCACATTTTTAGGAATGTGACATCATTAGGAGGTGGGTTAGAATAGGATTAGGATTAGGATTAGATTTAGCATGGGGTGAATAGGTTGGGATGGGTTTGAACCCAGGGTCAAGGTGGTTGAGGTAGGTTAGGTTAGGAGTTTAGGGGAATATTAATGAAATGAAATATATTAAATATATTAATTCAAAAATAGGAACATTAATTATTTAATGTTTTTATTGCTTTAGATAATTAATTAGGACTATAGCCAATTAATTGGATTAATTTAGGCTAGAAGATAGGCTCTTTGCAAGTGATTTTATATAATAGGGATTTATTTAATTCCCCTTAAAATAATTACCTTAGCCATGTTTGATTTGAATTAAATTGATTTGATTTGATTGGCTTAGGTGATTAGTAAAATTTAGTGATTAGATCACTTAGGATATTAAATTTGATTTGAATGAATTATGTCAGCCGATTGAAGAGTTGTCTGAACATAATTGGGGCATGATCACACTTAGGGAAAATAGGGTTTATAGTAAGAGAAGACCAAATAAAGGTGGTTACACATGAAGGACATCCTTTTTTCTTTGCTTGGGTTGGTCTAGCCATAGCTTCTTATCATGGTTTCTGCTCAAGACTAACCTTATCCACTCTGTTTTGAAGTTCATCGGGAAATGTAGGGAATTGGTTATCCCTTTAACCTCTAGATGTTTATGTTCTTCCTTCAGGTTTCCTTCTGCATCACAAAGCTTCATATAAGCTTCATCCATCTCCAAATCACCTAACTCATCAATTTTGTAGTGAATATGAGAGCTAACGTCTTCTATGAACAAAACCCTAGGTGGAATTTTTTAAAACGCTCCAGTTTCATCAGGTTTTGATGTAATTTCCAAGAATATATTATATTTGGGCTCTACACATGTGCTATTCATAATTAAATTAACCACTTTCCTTTCATCACTTTTGATCTTAGCTGTTCTTGACGTGGTTGCCATCATTTTTCAAGTTTTAGGGATTTCTTGAAATTTAGGGTTTCCTTGAAATTTGTCGATATAATACTTTTGGTGCCCTTGGTACTTACTTTGATCTGTGACAATGGTTGATTCTCTTTATGATATGTGCTTGGATCTATTTCGAGGACACTTTGCTTTTTGTTCTTTAATCGCTCTATTTTCGCTCTTGCTTTCTTTTCAAATCGCGGGTGCAAAATGAAGTTGTCCCATCGTCTATTTATAGAATTTTTGCCCTAAGTCTTTGTCATAAATTCTCAATGACTCGTCAAGACATGAAGACGGAGTTCATCGGGAAGATTTTCAAAATCATCGTCGGTGTTGACATGATGCTCAGGACAACTGTTGATAATTTTGCTTTTACCGACAAATATCAGTATTCTGTCATGAAAACCCTTTTTTCTTTGCTTCCTTACCGATGGGCGTCGGGTTACATTGGTAACTTAACCACTTTGTGTGTTGACCGACAACTTTCGGTAAGTGTAAAAAATCTTATCCATTATATTCACCGATTATTTTTGGTATGTGTATACCGACGGGGTTGTTTTCTCATATTTGAAACAAGTAACATAATACACATCTTTATTATGCAGATTTTGATTGTCTATCAATTTGTATAATGTAACTGATGCAAAATATGACTTGGTATAGTGCAGTTCCATACTTACTTGTTCAGCTTAAGTGGGGTTGGTGATGTCATCTGATCTATTGGATGTGGTGTCACCATTTTCATTCCTCAGTCTAGCTTCATCATTGCTTGAAGCTTTTCTCCACATTTTGTCTCTAGCCCTTCGAATATCTTCAATGGTGTTTCTATTTGGATGTGCTTGTTTCTATCATTCAGTCTTTGCAATCTTTCTTGAGATGACCAATTTTGTGGCAGTGTAAGCATGCCATTCTGGGGTTTGACTAGCCTCTAGACCTTTTGGTCCATGCTCTCATGCAGTTTGCAGAAATGTGACCATATCTACCACATGCTGTACAGCTTGTCCAAGTATTATAGTCCCATACATATGTATTACCAATTCTCTTTGGTTGATAGGGAGTTTATTGACCTTTAGGCTTCCATGCTTGTCTTTTCTTTTTCCAGCATTAATTAGCTGTGTGTCCATTCATCTTGCATGGAGGACCGTATTTGTCCAAGGTTCACAACTTGACCTTGATCTTTAGTTTGCATGTTTTAAATCAATAAAACTAATTAAAACAATAGTAAAGAAATTTCTTCCTCTGCACATAATGGATTTAAAGTAAATCAAGAAGCTATATATACAACTTCAGTGATTTATCTGACGTGGAAAGTCAGATCCAATTTTTGCAGGATGTAACTGACTGTCGGTTCTTGGTCGTCGAGTTGAACTTGAAGTCTGTCAGTGTTCCTTTATTGAACTGATCATTGGGTTCCCTTTGTCTGTTAGGTTCCTCTATTTTCCATTCTGTGGGGTTACACTTTTGTTACTCGTCAGGTTTTTGTAACCTTTTTGTCATCGGGAAACACCTAATAGTGTTTGTCAGGGTGCTTACAACTTTGCAGTATCGGGTAACCCTTGTGTCGGGTAGTGTTGTGCCCTGTTTGTCAGTGTAGTGTAAACTGATGGTGTAGATCATGTTTTTCCTTGTGTATACTAATGGAAAAATATAATGCCGTCAAGTAATGCAACACTTTTATAGGGTCAGTGGTGAGTGGCGATGGGAAAGAGAAAGTGCACTCTTCTTGTTGATCATTCAAATCAACACCTAGATCCATCGCCCCATGAACCACTCAGGTTAGTGGTATTCATTATGAAGGAAGAGAGAGAGTCTCCTCCATGTGTTTTTCCTAGCCTTCCTCCATGTTCTATGTTAGTTGAACTTCATTATTTGGGTCTGATTGATGGATTTGAGCAAGTTTGTGTCCAACATCTTCTATTAAAATATTTACACCAGACATGTTGAGCATGTTCTGCACTGCCAAAGCATCATCATCCTTATTAATTTGGAAACAAGTGTTGGGTTTCATGTCCTCATCAAGTGCATTATGGTTGATAGGCCATATTCCCGTCCTGTTAAATCTCACCACAATGTTGGAAATCATTAATGCTTTTGCAAATAATTTGTTGCCTAGTTCTGCAAATTTTGCCCGCCTGATTTCTACATTGGGGTCCTTTTCCAGCCATGAAACTCTTTCAAATTTTAAGTATGTTATGAAAGTCAAAAAAACACTCACATATAGGGGGTGCAATCTATGGGAGGTGTGAGCAGGAAATTTTAGTAGGTCAACACTAAGCATCCTTTCCTCCTAGATGGTTGTCACAACAACGTGGCTTCCATGACCATGAAAAATGAGGAGGTGCTTGTCTGTGGGGGAAACACCACCTGGAACTAATCACACGAAGTGGTGCAACTAGTTGAGGAAGAGTTCTTTTGTTACCAATGCATGTGGCTAGGTTTCCATGCAAGCACTCAGTTCACATTTGGCAATGTAATTCTTCAACGACCTCTGCCCCTTAAAAGAGTAGAAGCTTGGAATTATTTTTTCGGAAGCATTGACATAATATAGAATGGTAATCCATTCTCAACTCTTGGGTGTTATGTACGAAACACTCCTACTCCATTTTTTGGCTAGTACCCTCATTGCCCCATTTTTTCCTGCTTGGACACCAGTCTCATCACAATTCTAAATGTGAGATGGACCATATGGATTTTCCTCATATGTTTCTAACATTGTGTCATAGAAAGAAGAGACCACTAACACTCTGAGATTCAGTGCCCTGTATTTGTCGAGGCCTTCAGCTATCCAAAGTGTGAGCTTAGGATGAACCTTCTTTAAAATAGCGCACCAAGACTTGCCTTGCATCCCGTCCTTGAAAGGGTTGTGTCTGCCTTCAAAAATTTGAGCAAAAATTGCCTTCAAGTTGAAAATTTCCAATCCATGACTGAGTCGTGTCGGCTGTTTGCACCATTCAAAATTTTGTTCTTCTTGGATTATTGTAAGGATAGTTGGGGGCATTTTTTGGAGGCGGTAATGATACCACCCAACCATTTGGATAGTTTTTTTGTGATGCACCATTTCTTCGATATAGCCCTTACTAACATGTCATTTACCTCTACATCTTTTAGTACACCTTCCATATCAGATTGAGACCATAACTTTTGTGGGAGTGTAACTTTGGGCGGCCTTACAAGAGTGATAACTTCCGTTGTTGGTAGAGTATTGTGGGATTTTATGACAATGAGAGGAGTGGTTTTTGGTTTTGGAGGGAATGTTATTCCTCTTTTATGTGAAGGAAAACTTGCAGATACTCTTTTATTCTTCGCAGGAGTTTTCATTTTGACTGACCCAGTAATCTGCATGCAATCAATAGAATATGCATGTTAGTAGGGAATGCAAGAAAATATAATTATCAATAGCTTGTATAGTATCTATAAAATTGAACCATGCTTGAAGATGAGCACCAAACAATTGAAAGAGACTAACCATGTCATGTTGTACAATCATGCTAGCTTGAACATAAGAAGCATGGTCCCAAATAGAACGTGTTCTCTTTTTGAGATGAGGTCATTGGCAAGTGATCAAGTAAGTGATTCACAAAGGAAAATAGTAGGGATGGAAAAGTGTAATAGATGAACACATATATAATAGTTAATGAGGCAGGGATTAATGTTGTAAAATTAAGATCGTCCTGTAGAGAATATATATGTATATATTACTAATTATGTATTGTTGTGTGTTGCAGAGGAGAAGATGATGCCATTGTGATTGATTGTATTTAGTCACAACACATAGTATATTAAATATCATATGATGGCATCTCTACGTAGAGACATGACTCTATGTGGCCGAAGCCACGTAGAGCCATGTCTATACGTAGACATGCCTTATCATTTAGCGCTGCTCATATTATAGTTGAACGGGTATATTAAACAAGGTTACATTAACTAATATATACATATGTTACGGTAATTATCAACCGATAGTTACGTAACATATCATTTTGATTATCAACTAATTTGATTTCTATTAACATGCCGCTCTGTTAAATAGACCGCCCTCAATTTATATGTTATATATATATATATATATATAATAACTTAACAATATAATTTATTATATATATATAATAATTATAATAACAATATAACTTATTATTATATATAATAATAATAATAATAATAATAATAATAATAACAATATAACTTTTTTGATTATATCAATCAAATCGATGCTATTATTTAACACTCCCTCTTAGCGAGAGTGGATTGATAAAGAATGTGAGAGTTATTTGAATCCGTGACTTAACTCGGAACTGGATTTCACTCACATAATCAATTAGGATTTTTGACATAGTCTGGAACATAGTTTTAACCTGATGAATAAGACTTATCACAATCCCCAACTTATTCAAAACTGGATTTCAGTGATGATTATAGATATCAAGATATTCGGCACAATCCGAATCAAAACTTGAATCACTTGTTATCATAATCCTCGACTAAATTTGGAATTGGATTAGAGGATAACTTAAGGGTGTCAAGATATCTGGGGCAATCTGAATCAAAACTTGAGGCACATGTTATCATAATCCCTGACTAAATTCAGAACTAGATTAAATGATAACTTTCAATATGACTTCATATCAAGATATCCAACACAGCTTGTGACATTAATATAATGTACTCATCCTGATAGAAGAGTTATCGCAATCCCCGACCAATTCGGAACTAGATTTAGCGATAACAATCAAGATATCCGGCACATTCTAGGACAACAAATTAATGTAGTCTAATCTTGGTTCACATGTTGTTATTATCCCTGACCAATTAAGAACTGGATTTAACAAATCCAAAAATTCAGTGTCAGGACTAGTGACTACAATACATAGTCATACCTAACACTAGGTTAAGCTATTGTGTAAGTCATCAACTAGTAATAGTAACCCATCACATATGAAAGATCATCACCTTTCATAATATAACACAAAATTAATGAGCCCATAAAGTCACACATATGACATCCATCTTGACTCTTCTCAGAGAGTGAAAACCAAGACTTCCACTTTAGACTTGTCTATCAAAGACAAGAATCATTTAAGATACAAAATGATGGATCACTGAAGCTAAGAATTTCTTTTTAGCTAAGGATTTACTCCTCAACATACCAAGATTATCTGAAAGTACACAATCTTCTTTCTAGCAAGGGATTTAGTAAGAATATCGGTTGTTTGTTCTCCACTGAATTGCATTTGTTTGCATTTTCTCATGGTCTTGGTGATTTCTGAGCTTACAAAGTATATACCATCTTAACATGGTACACTCCTTCTGAATTTGTGTGACCAAGATCCTGGGGTGCTAACCTAATTCTAGCTTCTCCCTTTGACATATAGCCTCCTCACATGGTAATAATCATAATTCTCTGCTATAATTTCTTGATTACTAGAGAACCAACAAAACATGCTCTACTCCCTCTATATCAAGATCCTCTAATGTCCACTGATGCAGATCCTTTAGCTTTTCCCTTTGTCACGAAGGCATACCTTGTTTATATACTCAACTTAGTGTCACTGCAAGATGTCACTTCATACCTTCCTTCCTAAGAGAACCAATATGAATAATCTGAATAGTCACAAGGTTACATCGACTAGCATAAGATGCATTTTGATCTTTTCCAAGGCCACAACATTAACACTCCCTCTTGGAATTGAGGGAAGATAATAAAGACCTCTAGTATGATGTTTATCTCAATGAGCTGTAAAATCATGATGTATGGAGTGCCTTAATTAGGGATTCTATGCATGTGCATCTCATCGACGACTCTATCCACAAATTCCCACTACTATAAACTCAGAATTGTTTTTACCTTCAATAGTGAAGTCCCTCTCAATAAATTTGATTGAGTTTGTCATAAATTGACTGAATCATCTGTTTCCTTAGAAGCTAAATTTTGCCAACTTCTTGACCTTTCTGAAGATGTCAGACTCTCTCTGAATCTGGATTTCATATGCTTTCATCCTTTTCAAATATTTTCAAGTATTTCCTTTCGTAAGGTGAGCCCATTAATACAATACTCATACACATTATCCTTCTTCATAACATATCGGTTTCATTATGATCCTTATGTTAATTTTTGTTCTTTACTAATCACATCTCATTATTACAACTACCGATTAGATGTTGACTTCATACATTATCAGTATCAGATTATATTAATCATTGGTTACTATCCCACTTGTACTATCCCCTTTTTTGATTAACTTAGATAGTTGGGACAATTACCTTAACTTATCCTTCTCACTTCATCGAATGATACTATGCATGATATAAATGATGTGTGGGTAACCAATTTATAATGCTTTCAACAATGTTTTTCTATTGAAATTCAAAGATGCAGATATGTTGGTCAAATGTTCTGTTGTCTTCAGTAATTATCTGGAATAGTATCAATACTATTAAATATCAGGGTTTAGTAAATGATGAGATGTGCCTCCTCATCTAGCCTAATTGGGAAACTCTTCGTCACACCATCTTTGGTTAATAATCAACTTCCATGAATCGTGCCTTTCACTTAATTGCTACATTATTTTATTTATGTAACATATAATTTAGTCAATTTAGTCTTCCCTTTGGCGCTAATAAAGGTGGTATGTTGTTTTTTTTGCTTGTTATGTGCTACTTTGTTTGATATAACCATTCTTTGCAAAGTGACTTGCTCACTGAAGCTAAATGATCTTTCTTCCACACAATAATAGTAGATGAATATTATAGCGATTAATGATTTCTCTATCATGTTACCCACTCTTTCCCATATCTTCCCTTTAGACATTGTCGCTATTGCACTCCATGTAATTGTCAATACCTTTATCATTCAAGTCAGTGCTATGTATGCATGCTTAAAATTTTTAAATCCATTACAGCAAGTCTAACAAAACTGCGGGATCAATTAAAGCAGTTCCTACAGTCTCATAGACAAATTTTTGAGTAATCTTGATGATTAGATGATCAAAATGATGGTACTAATAGAAACCTTAGGCACAGATCTGTTTGCTTCCATTTCTCTCACAAAGCTTTCCAAATTTATAGCATAAATTTATTGTCTTTATGGATACGTGTGGATAAAATTAATAAATTTCACTTAAAATCATTCATCTTCTTTGCAAAAATCATAAAATGAACCAATTCACATCAATAAGAACCGGTAATTTTATCAATACTTACTCCTTTCTCTTCCACACACTAAGCTTTCCATTGAAAATCAAAGATAATAATCTCTCTTGGAAACATCACATATAGTATGTGTGGCCATCTCGATGAAAACAAACATTTAACAAAAATAATAGGGAACAAAGCCAAAGTCGGAGAGGATGAGGACTGATTGTTTCTTATTTCCTTGTCACTCCTTTAATTTCCCATTTCACTAACTTGAAGCTAATGTTCTTTGAGCACCATTTCATTCTATTCATCCCCTGCGATCTTGATACATAGAAGAAGGCCTTTGAGTCCAAGGATGCAAAGGTGCCTAAAATCAAAAGGATCACAATGGATGGAAACAAGAATATGAGGAGCCGCATTGTATTTCTAGACATAGTGACCATTATGAGTGTTCCAAATGGCCAACAATGATGGTCCATGAATTGCCATAAGAAACCAGTTGCCCGTGCCCATGAACCTCCCCCAACACACATTCTAGATGCCCAACTTCCCTTTCTTCGACTCAAAATTCATCCAGTGGGTGACTTGCTTGGATCCTGTGTCTCAAATGGTAATCTAACCCTGGTAATCCCCCATGGCTAGGCGAAGATGCGTGGTAGATAATTCCTGCGTGATGTCCTTCTGCATTGACTGCGGAGTCCATTGGAGGGAGGTGACGAAGGGGGAGGGGAGTAAGGAGGAAGAAGAAGTTGGAGGGATGGGTAGTACGCCAATCACACTTTTTAAGTGTTTTCTCTACCAATCTACCTTGGGTAACTTTAGATAGACTACCTACGGTATCCATGGACCCTAAGTACCGCCATGACATCACTCTACCCATTGATGACATCATCAAGGACAATCCAATAAACAAGAGCCAAAAAGAGTTAATCTACCCAAAATGAAGCATAAAGTGAAACTTATCTAAACTACTCTTGGTCAACATGACCTTATATAATTACATTTCCCTACTAAAGGGTCTTACACACACTAGCACACCAAAATGACAAGGGACTACCATATTTTCTTGGCATCTCTAGGGTGCTCTTGCACCATACTACCAAGGTTAAGAACTTATTTCACCTCTGGGGATAGGAGCTTAGGATCAATTCCCTACTTCTTAAAGTCACTCTCAGCCACCCAAGTAGCCTCAACCTCTGACATGCCTGCCCACTGAATGAGATGTTCCAAATAGGTGCCCTTTCTAGTCTTTTTCTTCACCCGAGAGTCTAAAATCTTCTCTGCCCTTGGTGTTGGTGTAGGGGTAAGTTGAACATCTGCTTCTATGTCCTTACTATCTAACTATACCTCTGTATCTACTAGTGTAGGTCCCTTATATTGGACTAAATCTTGCACATTGAAAATAGGAGAGATTGCCAAATCTGTTGGCAAGTCAAGTTTATAGATATTTTTCCCATACTTTGCAAGAATCTTGCAAGGACCAATCCTCCTCATCTATAGCTTGGTGGGGACTCCCTTCTACAATCTGGACTTGTTAAGATGAACCATCACAAGGTCACCCACAGGAAACTGAAGAACTTTCCTTCTTTCATCAACCTTGGCTTTTAACTTCTATGTAGCCTCTTGGAGCTGCTTCTTTATTTTCTCATGAACCTCCTTCATGGATTGAGAAAAATCATCTGCATATTCACTCCTTCCTTCTGCATTTTCCAAGTTCCTTAACTCAAACACACCTCTAGGGTGCAGCCCATAAACTACTTCAAAGGGGCTTTTACCTGTTGTCCTATTTACACATTCATTGTAGGCATATTCAGCCTGGGGTAACATCTGATCCCACGTCACTCCATACTCCTTTGTCAAGCACCTAAAGAGGTTTCCCAACACTCTATTGATCACTTCAATCTAACCATCAGTTTGGGGATGGTAGGATGACCCAAATGACAAATTGGTTCCCAATCTTGCCCACCAATCTTGCTGACCCATGAACGTTACATCTCTGTCAGATACTATGTTGATGGGAAAACCATGGATCCTTACCACTTCTTTAAAGAACAAATGAGCAATATGACTGGCATCATGGGTGGTTTTGCAAGCAATGAAATGACTCATCTTGCTAAACCTATCTACCACCACAAATATACTATCCAAACCAGACTTAGTTCTAGGCAGCCCAACAATAAAATCCATACTAATACATTCCGAAGGCCTATTAGGAATGGGTAAGGGCTGATACAAACCTACATTTGATGCTATGCCCTTGGCTTTTTGGAAAACCAAACACTGCTCCACATACTTCCTGATGTCCTTCTGCATCCTAGGCCAATAGTAGAACCTTTGCACTAGTTCCAATGTCTTATTCAAGCCAAAATGCCCACTTAAGCTGCCATTATGCTTTTCTTGGATTACATTTTCCCTCATAGATCCCTTAGGGATACATAGCTTCCCTTCTCTAAAAAATAGGTCATTCTGAATTGTATAGTTAGAAAATTGACTATGGAAATGGTTCTTGAAGTCTTTACATACCTTGTATGCTTTTGAGAAGTCATCATCACCTTCATAAAGCTCCTTGAAGCTTTCTATGCCTATACTTTGCAGCTATACTTCTTGGACTGTCAAGAGTCTCCTACTCAAAGCATCAGCCACTTTATTCATCTACCCTTTCTTGTGTTTGATAGTGAAAGTATAGGCCTACAAATATTCCATCCACTTGAGGTGTTTGTTGCTCAACTTCTCCTGTGAGTTGATAAAACTCAAAGCTTTGTTATTATTATAAACTACAAATTCCTTAGGCAACAAATAGTGCCTTCATTTCCTTAAGGATTGTACCAATGCATATAACTCTAGATCATAAGAAGAGTACCTCTTCTTGGCCTCATTCAACTTCTCACTGTAAAAGGCTACTGGTCTATTCTCTTGGTTCAAAACTACCCCAATAGCTATACCACTTGCATCACATTCAAGGGTAAACAACTTATCAAAATTAGGCAAAACCAAAATAGGTTGTGTTACCACTCTTTTCTTCAATGCTTCAAAACCTCTACCAGCCTCTGGAGTCCATTTGAATTTAGTTTTCACTCCACCTTTTATTGTATCTAAGACTGGTGCACATATCTCACTAAAGCCTCTAATGAACTTTCTATAAAATTGTGCAAGTCCATGGAAACTTCTTACCTCAAAGCTCCATGTAGGGGTAGGCCAACTCAAGATTGCCTCAACCTTGCTAGGATCCATCTTCAAGGTTCCTTGTGACACCATAAAACCAAGATAGATCAACTCCTGTTTCATAAATTTACACTTTTCTAAGTTAATGGACAACTTCTCCTCATGAAGCTTCTTCATCACAATCTGCAAATGTTGGAGATGTTCCTCCTTTGTCTTACTGAAAATGAGGATGTCATCTAAGTAAACAACTACAAATCTTCCTATGTAGTCCTTCAACACCTCATTCATCAATCTCATAAAGGTGCTTGGTGCATTGCTAAGCCCAAAGGGCATGACCAACCATTCATAAAGCCCTTCTATTTTCTTGAATTTTGTCTTCCATTCACCCCCCTCCTTAATTCTGATTTGGTGGTACCTACTCTTCAAATCCAACTTAGTGTAGTACCTTGCTCCTCCCAAACAATCCATAAGATCTTTAATCCTAGGAATGGGAAACCTGTATCTCACAGTGATCCTGTTAATTTCTCTAGAGTCTGTACAAAGCCTCCACTTGCCTCCCTTCTTTGATTCTAGAACCACTGGTACTGCACATGGACAAATGCTTTGCCTAATAAGACCTTGGTCCAAAAGTTCTTTGACTTGTTTTTCTATCTCCTTATTTTGATCAGGAGTCACCTTGTATGCTGCCTTGTTTGGTAGAGATGCTCCGGGTATGAAGTCAATCTGATGACTTATGTCTCTTGGAGGTGGTAACATTGCTGGTGTCCCATCACTAATTATGTCTTTGAACTCCTCAAATAACTCTTGCACTTCACTTGGCAATGGTGGTTGTTCCACCTTCTTCTCTTCACTAGGCTTAAGCATGATAGCATAGTGTAAACATTCCCCACTCTTTGCTTTCTACAAATACTCTTTACCTCCGTACAATAAGACATTAGTCTCAGCTGATGTAGACCCCTCTTCATCCACAAGTGACTGAATTTTATAGGTGACCCCATCCTTACTGAAAGAATAGGAATTTTTCTCTGCATCATGAATTGTCTTCCTATCAAACTGCCATGGCCTACCTAAGAGTAGGTGGCATGCATCCATTGGGAGTACATCACACAATATTCTGTCCATATACCTCCCTATTGAAAAATTCACCCATGCTTGCTCATTAACAAGAACATGCTGACCCTTGTTTAACCATGTAACTCGGTAAGGGTTTGTGTGAAGTATTTTTTTCAGTCCCAACTTGATGATTGCCTCCTCTGATATAATATTATCAATAGACCCTAAGTCTAATCATCTTGCACACTTTCCCATGAATCTTGCACTTTACCCTGAATAGTGCCCTCCTTTGCTTGGCTTCTTCTTTGACCGGTTCTTTAATGAGTATTCTCCTAATCATGAGATTCTCTCCACTTTCTAAATCAAGGTTGATTTCAGTGCCTTTACCACTGTTATTTTCCTCTTGTGCAATGTAATTCACTCTTTTATCACCATGTGAGCTTGAAGCTTTCTCCGGGCATCTATAGGCTAGATGGCCTATTTGGTTGCAATGAAAACACTTCATGTTTGCAAAGTGTGAGGCTCTTCTTGAACCTCCAAATCTGCCTCTTCCACCACCTTGGAATCCTCTTCCTCTATTTGTGCTGCCCCTACCACTGGTCTCATTGACTATCTCAGTCAATTTAGCTTCACCTTGACCTATAGTCACTACCTCTACCTACAAAACTACCTGCAAAGCTACCTCTTCCTCTATTTTATTTTCCTCTACCCCTTCCTCTTAAGGTCTGATCATGCTTCCTCTTGCTCTTCTCTTCTATCTTAAGAGCCATTTGATAGCATTGTCTCACACTTGTCAAAGTAGCAAGACTTATTTCCTCTTGTATGGACCACTTGAACCCATTTTGATATCTAGCCAATCTAATGCTTTCATCCTCCACTATCTTAGACCTTAAGCATAACTTATGAAACTCCTCTGTATATGCTTGGACTTCAAGGTCTTTTTGTTTGAGATTTTGTCTCTTTCTATGCGTTTGAACTTCATAATCATCCAGGAGATAAGTTTGTTTCAACTTTGCCAACATGCCTTTCCATGACACAATAGGACTCTTGCCCTCTTTCTCACTTTCATTCTGAACAAACTTCCACCAGGTAAGTGCTAGTCCTCTTAATCTAGACTTAGCCACCTTGATTTTTTGAGCATCAATCACCCCATCACATTCAAAATGATTCTCAAGGCTGTCTATCCAATCTAAAACCAAATCAATATCCATTTGTCCATTAAACAATGGCACACCCTCCAAGGCTTTACCACTCAAGGCTTTGAGTGCCTTCAAGAAGGGTTCCTCAGGTAAGACCAGGTTAGGGGTAGGTGTTTCTTCATCTAAGTCCCACTCCTTCCCCTTAGCTTCTCTTTCCTCTTTCTGGTCTACCTTGTCCTTTACACTATCTGCCTTAGCTCGGACTTCATCCAAGAGTTGCTCCATTAAAGACAATCTCTCTTTCAACAACCTGTTATCCTCTTCTTGTTCTTCAAATTTCTTGGCCAATTCAACATTGGTCACCATCCTGCTAGATGCACTAGATTCCTCACTTGAATCTTTGGTCTGCAACATCCACTGGCTGCACTACTTCTTTTCCCAAATCTTGAACTTGGGCTTTGATACCACTCTGATAGGGAGAACTCTTGATACCTTCTTAAGTTTGTTTGTAACTCTTCTTAGGCCGCTATCAAGGCCTCTAGGGCTTCCTCAATCCACCCTTTCTCACTAGAAAGATTAGATCCTTCCTCCAATCAAGAATTCCACCTATCTTATCAAATTCACCATTCTTGTGTTCTACAAGAATCTTCCACTTACTCCACTCCAAGCCCTAAACTTACATTTGGATTTGTAGGAGGGTTAGGGCTTCAACATACTCCATTTTTGGATTGCAATATAGGTTTGAAACCATCAAGTTGGACCATATGCCCATCGAGTTCTAGATTCCTACTTTCTAGGCCTTGTAGCCCTTTTTGCAAATTAGGCCTCCTAGATTGTAGGACAACACTTTTTTTGCACAAAAAATCCAAAGAAAACCCAAATCTCTTCTATTAGTATTCAAGTAAATCAAAAACCCACAAGGATTTTCTAGGTCTTAGGGTACAGTACTGTCCGTACACCCTACTTCTTGAAAATGGCTCTTTTCTTGGTTTGAGATCAGTTTGAGGTCTTAGGCTTCAAAACTCGGCATGTGGGATTCTTGGGAACTCCTCCACTTTAGGAAACACCTGAAAAAAATCATTCAATACACCCATGGCCTTCTTGGCTCATGAGAACACCCCCTACAACTTTTAAACTCACTGTCACTTGCTTTCTCTAACCGGGCTATCAACTTAGCTCGCCTAGGGCAAGTGTTTAAAAATACATGCCAACACTTTCAGAGCTCCTCCTTCCATAGTTTGGTAGCTCCATGGACCTTGTCTCCATTCCCAGGTGGCCATATAGAACCAATGGTGGGAAGTGGAGTCAGGTCCACATCTAGCGCCTTGCTCCAAAACAGGACAACAAACAGTCCAAAACTAAAGAATTTACAAACAACAAAGCAAAGGTACCTAAAAATCAAACTAGCTACTGAAAAAGCTTGTAAACATGTCCAATAATGATATCCAACAATAACAATTTCAATTTCAATCCATTCAATGCAAATAAAAACACAAAATAATTCCAATCTGCTATTTTTTCAAAGAAACTCTTGGCTCTAGAATAACAGTAGCACCATGACATCACTCTACCCATTGATGAAATCATCAAGGACAATCCAATAAACAAGAGCCAAAAAGAGTTAATATACCCAAAATGAAGCATAAAATGAAACTTATCTAAACTACTCTTGGTCAACATGACCTTATATAATTACATTGCCCTACTAGAGGGTCTTATACACACTAGCACACTAAAATGACAAGGGACTACCATATTTTCTTGGCATCTCCAGGGTGCTCCTGCACCATAGATGGGGTGGTGTTGTAGGGGCAGGTACTTTCCAAATAATCTATTGACTATAGACATGACAAGGTTTATTAGGATTCACAACACTGAGGTGACCATGCGGTAAAATATACACTTCGGTAAATATCCAAGAAGGGATTTGTTCATCCACAACTCTTCATAGCATTTGTTTCCATGATAGATTCTCAAAGCTTTCTTGAACCTATGGGCGATAATTTTCAAAGAAATATCTGTTCAAATATTGGGGTTGTCATTATTCCAGGTTGACCTTGAATAATTTTGAGAAGAAATACCTTGTGGGGAACACAAGATTGTCAATAGGATTTGGTCCCATGAAGAATTGGTCAATAATATACCCATGGTTTTGAAGCCATATTTTAGGTTCTCAAATTGGTGGGTATGGGATGGTGACAGGACACTCAGTGTCAGGAATTAAGGTAGGAGATGTAGGGAATGATTCCCTGAGATAGCTAGGATTTCTTCATTTGCAGCCTGTGGAGAGAAGGGTGAAATAACACCTTGACCAACTAGTGTGGGATGAGCATTCAAATAATTTGCCCTGTCACTTTAAAATTTTTGCACAGTCTAATTGTGTTGATCTGTGTGAGTGATGTCAACACTCAACTGTGTCCATGATCATTGCCCAAATTGTATCATTATTACGTCTCCACATGCATTGTATATCAATGATTTACAATATGCTGCAAAATGGGTAAATATGAATGAAATAAAGTGAGGATGTTATATAAAATGGTAGCGAATGATGATGCATTTGAATAGTGATGCATAATGTGAAATTTAAAACCTATTTGACATTCACTTGTCAGTATATTTTGTGTAAGATGGTGGTGAGTCTTGAATAAAAGTAGTATGTTTCTCATATACTTACAACATCTATTTTTTGTTTGTCATGTTTGGCATGGACATGTTATTTGATATGTGAGGAGTGTTGGGAATCTACTGGTTTCCCATATACTAATAATAACAACTCATTTATACATGTAGAAAACAAGGGTTTAAGGAACTAAGAACAGTGAGAGTACATGAAATGGGTAAGTGAAACTAAGATGATTTGAACAATAATAATAACCTCATTTATACATGTCGAAAACAAGGGTTTTAAGGAACTAAAAATAATGATAGTACATGAAATGGGTAAGTGAAAATAACATGATTTGAACACTAATAATAACAACTCATTTATACATGTAGAAAACTAGGGTTTTAAGGAAATAAGAACATAGAGAGTACAGGAAATGGGCAAGTGAAACTAAGATGATTTGAACAATAATAATAACAACTCATTTATATATATATAGAAAACAAGGATTTTAAGGAACTAAAAATAGTGAGTACATGAAATGGGTAAGGGAAAATAACATGATTGGAACACTAATAATAACAACTCATTTATACATGTATTGGTCAAACAATGTTTAACATTGATGCATGACCATACAATCATGTAGGTGGAGTTGTTTGTAAAATTTTAAGTGCAACAAAAACCGGTCGGGAACGTTGAGGATGTCAAATGGCGAGAATTCGTAAAAGTGTTTACATAGAAATGTTGGAAAGCTACAATGGAAACAATTATTGCTTTGTCATTGATGTCAAACCTTAACTGGTGAGACTATTGCTATATGTTTGAGTACCATATCTATTGATTGATGAAGAAGAAGGATAACAAGAAGACCAAGTGAAATGGTTGAGTTATGGGAAATCACAAGGGTACTTGATCAGTTGGCACATTGGCAAAGTAATGTGTTGTTTATCTTTTGATGAATGTTTACTGAGAATAGTTTATACTGAGCAAAGTTTGTGATGAACGAGCGCCAGTAAATTGCCAAGGAAACTAGTGATGATAGAGTGAAAGAACACAGTGTTGGCCGAGCAACAATATTTTGGTAATTGTTGAGATTTGAGATCTCTGGCCGACATAGTTGATTTTATTGGGATATGTAAAGTTAATTAAGGATAAGCACAATTGGTCCACACTATTTAAACGCACAGGTAACTGTAATTAATGCATGGATCAAAGATTTAATTAGTGATTGCTTTGGAGAAGTAACTTGAATGTAAATATGGAAAGATTCGTTGGATTTGACCTAACCTAAGATCTACGATCTTGATTAAGCAGCAAAGATTTAATTTACCTAGATGAAGAGGTATAAGATAACCTTGAGGGGTTATTTAGATGTGGGTATGAAGTAATGTGTATGAAGTGTATGCAAGAGGATTGCATGGTTAATTGACTGATAGGCATGATCTAGTAGAGAAGGATGAGAAGACAAGCAGAGAGCTATGAGAGTTATTTCTTGACAGATTTCCAATTAGATCTAAAGATTGAAAAGAGAATGGAGGCCACTCAGTGAATTAGCATTAGAGCTGAATTGGATCTGGATTTGCAAAGTAAGTTGTATGTATCAGATCACACCTACTAATTACTTTTTAACCATTGTATCAGTCAAAATCCTTTAACCAGGTTGACATAACAGTCATTGTATAAATCCTTTGAGCAAGGTGACATTCAGGTGGAATGTTCTAAGTCCTCTAACAAGGCCACTCCTGACAGGGTGATTAAATCCTTTAACCAGGTCACATTTAGCAATGTGTTTT
>MU225574.1:154091-167866 GCA_018584345.1 Thuja plicata | reverse complement strand
ATGAGAAAATTGCACTAATTTCTTATATGAGTAAAGGTGACCATTGGATTATTGACAGTGGTTGTTCACATCACATGACTGGTGATAAAGATAAATTTGAAACCTTAGATCAGTGTAAAGGTGGTTAAGTTAAATTTGGTAATGATGCACCATGTCTTGTTAAAGGGAAAGGATCAATTAACTTGACTGACAAGATTAGATGTGACAATGTATATTGGGTGGATGATCTTAATTATAATTTATTGAGTGTTGCACAGCTGACTACTTCTGGCTACAGAGTTGAATTCCATCACAAGAAAGCAAAGATCTATGATGCCACTGGAGAATTAGTTGGAAGTGGAGAAAAAAAAAAGGTAACTTGTTCTATCTGGACTTAGCTAATGAGACATGCTTGTTTTCACAATATAATGATGTTTGGTTATGGCATAAAAGGTTGTCATGTAAACTTTGATAACTTGGTAAGAATAAGAAAATTGAAAAAGGTTAGAGGGTTGCCTAAGTTAAAGAAACCTAAAAAATGCAATGTGTAAGCAATGTCAATTAGGCAAAATGACTAAATCTAGTTTCAAAAGCAAGACTCATACTTCTGAGGAAATTATGGAATTAGTTCATACTAACCTTTGTGGTCCAATTGGAGAATGAAGATCCGGACCTCCAGAAGCTGAGAGAGAATGTGATGACTATGAAGACTCAGCTGGTGGACTCTGAAAGCCTTCTGAAATCTTTGCTCTGATTTTGGTGCTGGCGGGTTTCCTCTCTGTTTTCTTTCCAGCTGTTCTTTTGTGCTTTTTGTCTTGAATGTAATTGTTGCTATATCTGGGTTTTGACCCTCTGTTGATTGTTCCCATCTTTGGGCCAGTCTGTTGCTCGTGGGGCTTTTTTTGCCTTTCCTTTCTTTGTTTTGTTAAAGGGTTTCGGGGTTCCCTTCAAAACCTGCTTTTACCTTAATCAAAAACCTTTGTGGTCCAATTGGAGAGAAAAGTTACTGTGGAGATTGATACTTTATTCTATTTGTTGATGATTAATCAAGAATGATGACTGTTATGTTTCTTAAAGAAACATCTGATGCATTCCAGTTATTTAAGTGGTACTTGACAAAAGTTGAAAAGGAGAAAGGTAAAAGCTTGAAATATTTAAGATATGACAGAGGAGGTGAGTTTATTTCTAATGAGTTTAACAGGTTCTGCAATGACTGAGGGATAAAAAGATAGATGCCTGCGCCCAGGACACCACCAGAGAATGATATTGCTGAGAGAAGAAACAAATCTATCATGGATTATGCTAGAACACTAATGATGGAGAAAATTGTTGGACACAAATATTAGAGAGAAGCTATAAGTACAACAGTCTACACCCTTAATAGAGTACAAGTCAAGAAAGGTACTAATGCTACACCTTATGAGCTATGGTATGGGTATGCACCTAATGTAAGATATTTCAAGGTTTTTGAAAGAAAATGTTTCATACTAAAGTATAACAGAAATGGAAAACTTGATGCTAAAGGTGAGGAAGGCATATTCCTTGGTTATTCAACTAAAAGTAAAGCTTACAAGTGTTTGAATTCTAACAATAACAAAATTGTGGAAAGTACAAATGTTAGAATTGATGAATATGCAGAAAGAAATGAAGCTGAAAGCACACATGAACCTGAAAGTTACAAATCATTTGTCTATATGGATGAGGAAGATTCTAGTGAATTACCTGAACCTGAGAAAGAGGTTGCCGAGCAACAGCTAGCACCTGCCGAGTCACAGAACGAAGCTGTCGGGCAATAGGAGGTAATTGCCAAGCTATCTGATGGAGATACCGAGTCACAGAATCAACCTGAATTGAACATGAATGATCAATCTGAAGCAGAAAAAGAACCTACTCTAGCAAAGCATGTAAGGAGGCACCATAAACTTGATCAAATCTTAGGATCAAAGAATTCTACAGTTATGACAAGAAGCAAGTTGAGAGAAGATACATGCTTGTTATGTGATTTTGAGCCTAACACAGTAAAAGATGCCTTAGACAATGAAGATTGGATACAAGCCATGAATGAAGAAATTGAAAAAATTGAGAAGAATAAGACTTGGACACTTGTACCTAGGCTGAATGACAAAAATGTAATTGGTACTAACTGGGTATTCAAAAATAAGCTGAATCAACATGGAGAGGTAACAAGAAACAAAGCTAGACTGGTATGCAAGGGTTATGCACAAGAGGAAAGAATTGATTATTATGGTGAAACATTCACCCTATTTGCAAGATTGGAAGGAGTAAGAACCTTACTTGCATATGCAGCCTACTATGTGCTTAAAATGTGTCACTCTTCTATGGGTAATTCCATTCAAGGTTGCTCAAGAATGAAGCCTCAAATATCGACTCATAGCTCCCTAGTCATGGAGTGCAAAGGTTTGTGATGGAGGCCCTCAGATTGACCTAGTTGTGCCCCTGCAAGTACACTATGAAATGGGAGATTCAAAGAGAAAAAGTAAGGATGCTAGTCTCCATGATCATCCAATATGCAATGAAATGAAAACTATTATATATGATTACAATGCATAAAAGGAAATTAATCTATATGATAACAATGCATGATCAATCTATAAAAGGAAATATGCAAGCTTAATCTATGGAAGAAAATATGAATTTAATCTACATGAATATCCATGGATGAAAGAAGAAGACAAAAAGTTGCAATATCCAAGCTTGAGTGCTCAAATTCTCCTCCAAAATTGCTCTCCAAACCTGCAACATAACAATACATAAAAAATTCCATATGAGAATGAGAAGGAGAGGTTTCATTTTAAAGAGAAATAGACGGTAGAGATTAAGAGGCAAAAATCAAAGGCTATAATTAAGAGGCAAAAATCCCACCACTTGGGAAGATGTGTAGAAAAAGGAACTTTATTTATTTTTCTTTAATTTATTTCATTTTTCAACAAAGAGGGATTTAAGTGGGGGTTTTATTTAATTAAAAGAGAGATTTTTCTTTTAATTAAATAAGATTATTTAATTTAATTAAAAGGGATATTTTAATTAAATGAGATAATATTATTTAATTAAGAGAGAGTTTAATTAAATAAGATAAGATTATTTAATTAAAAAGGAATTTTAATTAAATAAGATTATTTTATTTAATAAAAAGGAATTGTTTTCTTTTAATTAAATAAGATAATTGATGAAATGATCAAACCTTAGGAAATATTGAAATAATTGAATTAATTACGATTTGATCAAGGAAATTGATTTGAATTATAAATGTTGCAAAACATTGATTCAAGAATTTGATAAATTGATAAATGGGGGCCCATAGTCTAGCGACCATTTTAGGGTGTATACATTTGCCCCTCTTTGACTAATGTGTGATCATTTTAGGAACACATGTAGTCAAAGAATGCAGTTGAAGTGTGAGATCGATTTGGGATCACAAAACAACACAGACATCAACACCATTGTAAATAAGTAATTGACATCTGAACAAAGATAAGCTGACTGTAAAAAGACAAGATCAACACTGTTGTAAATAAGTGATTGACATGTCCGAGATAAGAATCTCAAGCAAGGTTGCCCCAAGCGAAACAAATGATAGGATTGATAAAGCTAAATCAAGGATTGAAGTTTGATAAGTACTGCCCCCTCATGATCGAAATCGAAATGAGATAGAGGAGAAACAAAAAATTGATAAATTTGATCAAATCAAACTAAAGATAAGGTTCTTGATGTAAGATGAAAGATATAAGGGTCACAAAACCGAGGTAGATCATTAAGCACGAAAGATGATGCCCCAAGGTTGAATTAGAAGAAAAGAAGTGGGGTGAAAGAGAATGAAGATATAAGTTTGGAAGAGGTGGAAATAAATGGAGAGAAGAAAGAGAATTTGCCTTAAGAAAGGGAATGCCCCAAAATAAATCAATTGTTTAAGATAGAAAATTTTGATTGAGATCACGAAAGAATATAAGCAAATGAAGATCAAACATGACCACAGTTGATTAAAATTCTAGAAGAAAGATGAAGGAAACCCTCTCAAACTCATAATGCAGCCTAAAAATACAAATAAGATGAGGTCTAACAATGCAAGCTACATGAAAATGCAAAGGTGTACTTGCAATAGAGAAACTGTAACATAGGACTTTATGTTCATCATTCATTAGAGAATGTTAAGGAACTTATTTTCATCACTGGGCCATTATTAACGGACATCAGAAAATCACACAATCATCACTAGTCACAAATGTAACTATGAAGATATGAATGCGATTTATATCAGATTGAAATGTGGAGAGATTCTAACATAAGCATCAAAGACATAAAGTTCAAGATGACTGTGATGTTAGCTTGCCCAATTTAATATAGCAAAACCATGCTTGCATCAAGGCATAGAGGCCAGGATGACCAGCAGAACTGTTGTGCAAAAATAGTGAAGCATAAAGCAGGAAGCAAATAAAAACATGTTCCATGCCGCAAGTCTTGTAGCTATGCATCCCGGAGAGACTTATTAGACAAGGATGCTCAACAAAAATAATAACAGTCAGCACACAAAGAAAAGATCATGACATAACTCAAGCATTAAGTGTTGTGTTTAAAAATTTAAGTGTGTTAACTGATATTGAGTTCCGAGGATAAGGATCGAATGCTTGCAAGTAGGTAAGACCACATGACAAAATGGGGTAAGACCAAACTGATAAGTGTTGAAAAATAGTCAATGTCAAGGGTTGTATTGAAAAATATAGTAGGGTGGTGTTGAAAAACACCATTTGTGAGATGTCCTAAAGACTAACGCGTCCAAGAGACCAAAGCTAACACAGTTATGCCCCCTAGACAAAGACAAAGACCAATTCAAGACCAAGGCAACAAGGACAAGGCATGATGGAGAAAGGGTAAGTGTTGAGGACATGCGCTAAGAAATAGGGGTGCAAAGGCCTCAAGTAGCACCCGTTTCTAGGTTTTCACCACTTGGATTTTATTACAATTTTTTCTCTTTCATTTTTTTCAGGACTTTTGATAATTTTTTTAAATTTTTGCTACCAAGGCGCCTGTTTCCAGGTTTTCACCAAGGCACTTTTTCTATTTTTTTTTGAATTTTTGAATTTTTTTTATTGTTTTGTATTTTTGGAATATATAATTTTTTTTGAGATACATCAAAGAGCCTATTTCTAGGTTTTCATTAAGATGATCATTTTTTCAGGAAATTTTCTAATTTTTAGAATTTCTTGACAATATATCATTTTTTGGATTTTTTTTTAGGATCAATAATTATGTACAAAGGATGCCCCCAGATAGAATGGGCATCATGGATAAAACTTCTTCAGGTGAAAGACATTGATAGGATTAGGTAGCTTCTCTCCCTCTTCTTTAGATAGTAAATAAGCACCTGACCCAAAAGCAGCTGTAATGATGTAAGGTCCAAGCCAATTAGGTTCAAATTTTCCATTTTGATCTCTATGTTGTTGATTCTTATGATTTTCCGTAGGACAAGATCTCCTAATTGGAATTCTCTAGGGAAAACCTTTTTGTTGAAGGCTTTGGACATGCGCTTTTGATAAACCCTTATATGGTCAAATGATGCTTGACATTTCTCATCGAGAAGTTCTAACTCTTGAAGTCTCATGGCGCGGTAGTCTTCATCTGTAACTAGACCTTTGAGGGAAACTCTAAGTGAAGGAATCTCAACCTCCAAAGGTAACACTGCTTTAATGCCATATGCAAGGGCAAAAGGAGTAGCCCCATTAGGAGTACGAATACTTGTTCTATAGGCCCACAAAGCCAAATTTATCTGTAAGTGCCAATCTCTACCACTCTTACAGACTGTTCTATGCAAAATTTTAAAAATGGTTTTATTTGATGTCTCTACATGACCATTTCCTTGCGGGAAGTAAATGGAGGACCAATATTTTTTAATCTTGAATTTCTTGCAGAGTTGTTTAAGGTCCTTATTTTTGAACTGGCATCCTTTGTCAGTGATAATCTCAGAAGGAACTCCATATCGACAGATGATATGGTTCAGAATGAATAGAGAGATTGTCTTGCTCGAGGCAACAGAGAGTGGGACAACTTCTACCCATTTAGTGAAGTAATCAGTAGCAGTGATAATAAACTTGTGTCCACCTGATGAGTTGGGATGAATCTATCCAACAAGGTCAAAGGCCCAACGTTGAAATGGCCAATGAGATATAGAAGGAATAAGCTCCCTTCCTAGAGCATGTATTAGGTTACCATGTTTTTGACACTTTTCACATGACTTTGCAAAAGCTGCTGCATCAATCTGCATCATAGGCCAATAGTACCCCTCCCTAAGAAACCTTTGGGCCATGGAAAGACCATTGGAATGTCCCCCACAGATGCCCTCGTAGATGTTAACTAGCGCTTGATTAGATTCTTCCTTTTCTAAGCATCTAAGAAGTGTTCCATCTAGACCCCTCCTATACAAATCACCAGTGATAAGGGAATGACGAGAGGCATTTTGGGTAAGGTTTCTACGTTCAAATCAGTTAAAGGTTTCATGTATAATGCCATCACGAAGGTATGAGTAAATGGCAGCATAGCAGGATGACTCACGACCAACAAGGGTACAAATGACATGGCTTTCTTGGAAGTCATAGATAGGGTGATGTAGCTCTTCCACCAGGAATTCAAACCTAGATTCATGTTGCTCTAACTAAAGGAGTGAAGCAAGTGTAGCCATAGCATTAGCTACTTTGTTTTCTGCTCTAGGGATTTGCTGAAACTATACAAATGTGAAGTAGTGTTTCAAAGAATCAACCATTTTCTTGTAAGGTACCATTTTCTCATGTTTTGTTTGATATTCATCATTAACTTGGTTGATTATCAGTCGTGAATCCCCATATATGTGTAACTTTTTGATTCTCCATTCTATGGCCATCTTAAGTCCATTTGTTAAAGCTTCATACTCAACAATGTTGTTTGTAGATCAGAACAATAACTTGCAAGATTTAGGAATCATGTACCCATGAGGAGAAACAAAAAAAACACCAGCTCCTGAACCATTTTGCATAAAAGATCCATCAAAGAACATCTTCCATGTTCTTTTAGTCATATACATGAGGTGCTCATTTGGGAAGTCAACTTGAATAGGTGCATTATCTTGTATTGGGAAATCAGCCAATTGATCTGCTATGGCTTGTCCTTTGATTTCTTTATGCTCAATGTACTCTATGTCAAACTCTAAAAGTATCATCATCCATTTAGCAAGTCTACCTGTGAGAGTAGCCTTACCTAGCGAATAATTGAGTGGATCTATTTTTTCTATGAGGTGTATAGTGTGTGCAAGCATGTAATGTCGCAACTTTTGGGAAGCAAACACAACTGCCAGGCAAGCTTTATCAATGCTGGTGTAGTTAACCTCATATGAAACAAGAGTATGACTAATATAGTATATTGCTCTTTTTTTTCCCATTTTCATCAAGTTGAGATAGTAATGCCCCCAAGAAAGATTTTATCGCTGAAATATATAGAATAAGTGGTTTCCCTGGGATAGGAGGCATTAAAATGGGAGGATTGGCCAAGTACTTGTTGATTTGATCTATGCTCTTTTGACAATCCTCATTCCAAACACATTTGACTCCTTTGTGTAAATTCTTGTTGAAGGGTCGAGCTCTATCCACCAATTGTGAAATGAATCTCCTTATAGATTGAAGACGTCCTTGAAGACTCCTCATTTGACTAATGCTTTTAGGAGGTGGCATATCTATGATTGCTTAGAATTTTTCAGGGTCCACCTTCATTCCTCTTGCTGAAATGATGAATCCTAGTTGTTTTCCAGAGGTGACTCCAAATGCACACTTTTTAGGATTTAACCTTAGTTGAAACTCTTCCATGCAATCTAGAATGAGTTCTAAATCATCTAAGTGTGTGTCTCTCTATTTAGACTTGGCCAAGGTGTCATCCACATAATATTTCATGTTTTTATGCATCATGTCATGAAAAATAGTTGTCATAGCCCTTTGATAGGCGGCTCTTGCATTTTTCAATCCAAAAGGAATAATGTTTCAACAATAGGTACCCCATGCACAAGTGAATGTAGTCTTTTCTTGATCTTCAGGAGCTATCTTAATTTGATTGTACCCAGAAAATCCATCCATCAAGGAATATATTTCATAACCCGCAGTCATATCCACTATCATGTCTATGTTGGGAAGTGGAAAATCATCCTTTGGGCATGCTATATTGAGATCTCTAAAATCTTTGCAAACTCAACTGGATTTATCATGTTTAGAAACTAGTACAATGTTTGATATCCATTCAGCATAGGTGATAGCTCTTATGAATTTTGCACCAAGGAGTTTCTCTAATTCTGCTTTGACTAGGATAGTTATGTGAGGATATATCTTTCTCAATTTTTGTTTAACTGGTTTGACACCTGGACCTATGGACAAGTGATGCATGATAAGATTAGTATCCAACCCTGGCATATCAGAATAAGTCCATGCAAAATTGATCTTCTTTTTCTGTAAGAACTTAGTGTAAGATTATTTTTCTTGAGGTGACAAGGACTCAGCCAAGTGTACTATTTGTGGAGCCTCATATGTACCCAAATCGACTGCTTGTGTTGGTTCAATAAGCACTGAAGATCGATCTTGAAATTAGCTGGGGAGATGATCAAGTACCTCATCCTTGTTAGAGTAATAGTCTATCGGGTTATTAATTAAATTATTATGATCTAATTACTAACTCACCTATTCACTCTAGTTTGCTTTAGCTAACCTTAGGGTTTCCCTTTTAGGGTTTCATGATTCCTTTTATAAGGATTCACCTCTTAGTTTTCTTTACAGAGTTTTCACATCACATTGTAATTCATAGAAACATATTGTTAATATATTGTTTTCTGTTGCATACGATGTCTCCTCTGGCTTTTTGGCCTCCATAGCCATTCTTCTCTTCTGTTTTTGCTTCTTTCTTGTAACAGTCATGCATGCAGGTGTTCTTGGGTGGATTTGTTTTCCTCAAATCTAACATGGTATCAAAGCCATTCTGCAGCTAGCTGTTCGTGTTTTGTGGAAGTGCATCAGAAGCTGGAGGTTTTCTAGTTTTTCAGAAGGTTTTTGTGTGGATTTAGGGGAGACCTTTGTTTCTAGTCACTTTGGGCCCAAATAGACATTATCGTTGCGCTCAGAGCACCCAAAAACCCCATAATCCATATAAAGCTTGTCCATTTTGGACAACTTGACCCCGAGGCAAAAAAATTTAGTTTCCAATGCCGTACAGGCACGGAAACTGAGAAAAAAAATCAAAAAATTAAAAAAAAAACCATTTTTTATGGTTTTTTGGAGCGCAGGCAGTGTTTTACAAAATGCGCCACCGCTCCACCGGGGCTCGGCCACCGTCGGCAGCGCCTCTCTCTAGCCTGCGGGCTCTGCCCTCCTTCGGCGCCCCCACTCCGCGGCCCCCACTGCCCCTGGCGCCCTCCGCTCCCCGCACCTGCCTCCGACTGCCACTGGCCCCTACTGCTCCACGGCCCCAGCCGCCCCGCTGGCTCCCACCGCGGCCCCCGCCAGCTCCCACTGCTCGGTGCTTTGCGGCCCCCGCCGCCCGGCCTCCGCTCCTCCGCTGGTGGCGCGGTGTTTTAAGCCCCCACGGGCCTTTTCTTTAGGCGGCCGGTCATATGATGGCCCAGGGGCTTCGACCCAGCCCCCTGAGCATGCCATGCACCCAGGGGCCCATTTTTTTTAGCTCCAGGGGCTTAAAACCTGATTTTTGAGGCCTTTCTGACCCCCCGAGACTATTTTCACTCTATCTTGAGCATCCGAGTGTATTTTTTTGACTTCCATATACCGTCGGAAAGCTCTTTCTGAGAAATTTCTGATGATGGAGGTTGGGTTTTTGGGTTCTGCCATTTTGATAGCATTTTTTCTGTTGAAGCCCGGTGTTTATTTTTGCCTTCCGGGAGCCATATCTAGCTCATCCGGACTCCGTTTTTGGAAAACCAAATATCGTCAGAAAGCTGGTTCAGTGAACTATTCAGTTGCGGGGGTATTGTTTCCAGATTCTACTCCAGGTTTTCTCTCCTTCGAGTTTGGCAATTTATGCACTCTGGTGGATTGCTTGGTTCTACAGGTCCTTGGATCTCTTCTTCTGATTTTCTAGCTCACTCTTCTTTCTGACTTCTGAGCTTGTTGTATCTCTACTTTTACATCCTTTTTCTATAAACACACTGAGATAAAAGTTCCTACTTCTGCATTTCTGGGATCTTGTACACCTTGTATGGTTTTTGTACTTGCACTCTGTTATAAAGTGCGATGGGGGGTTATGATGCTTATTCCATTTTAGGTGCATCCACCTTTGTCAAGTGAGCCTACCTTCCATGACATTAGTCCATGCTATGTGTCGGTGACACCGCCCTTTATCCTATGTCTATACTTTTGTTGCACTGTTGGTGTTTCTGGTTCTTCTTCTGCAGACGTTTCTGGCATTGCATTTCAGTGTTCCTGTCACCTCTCCCTGTTCAGCATTATGGGGGGGTTCACCTATTGGTTCTATTGCTTCCTGGTTTGATTAATCAGCTCTTCAGACATTGTCTTCTCTACCTGGTCATGCACTTCAGTGGGGGTTCCAGCAGTCTCTTTTGACAGATTTTTCAGTTCCATGCTTCAGAGATGCTTCTTGCTCATTCTTGTTCCTCTCTCTGGGACTTTCCCTAGATTGAAGGCTTAGTTTCCTTCATCTAGTTTATTTCTTGTCTTGGGTACCTGATCAGGCCTTGTTGTCGGGACCCATCTTTCCTGCTTTCTGCAGTAGTTTCCTAGGTTTTTGCTTCTCCCTAAGCTTATCTTAAGGGGGGGTGTTAGAGTAATAGTCTATCAGGTTATTAATTAAATCATTATGATCTAATTACTAACTCACCTATTCACTCTAGTTGCTTAAGCTAACCTTAGGNTTTTCCCTTTTAGGGTTTCGTGATTCCTTTTATAAGGATTCACCTCTTAGTTTTCTTTACAGAGTTTTCACATCACATTGTAATTCATAGAAACATATTGTTAATATATTGTTTTCTATTGCATACGATGTCTCCTCTGGCTTTTTGGCCTCCATAGCCATTCTTCTCTTCTGTTTTTGCTTCTTTCTTGTAATAGTCATGCATGCAGGTGTTCTTGGGTGGATTTGTTTTCCTCAAATCTAACAATCCTTAGCTACCTCAGAGAGGTTTTCATCCTTAGATACATCCTTTCTTTTTAATTTTTTCAGTTCTGACATCGCCACACAGTGGTTTTCGCCATCAGAACTCCTATTCTTTTGATTTTCTTTTCTTTTTATTTTGTGACTAAGGTACTTGATGTCTGGCTGTATCATACTAGTAGCTATTTCATTGGTGGAAGAGACTACATGTTCAATGGCATTTAGGTAACATGCTATCTCATAATCATTTTGGAATGGTAAGAGCTCAGGTTCTTGATAGTGTTGGGACCAATCAATGAGGTCGAGATGAACAAGAGGTAAGGCAATGGTTGGTTCAAGGTTATAAATCTCAATGATATTATCGTTGGTGACCGAAGAGTCAGAGTCTGTCAAGTATCCTTCTAAGCTACCCAAATCAGGATTCATCCTAACAAGGTAAGAATCGTCCACTAAGGAAACACATGGGTTCAAATCCTCTAATTCTACTCGTTGGCTACCTCGGGTTGAGAGCTATAAGTGTGAATAACATCAATATCTCTATCAACTGTGGAAGACTCAGAGAAGGAGTCTCATTCATACTCGTGTGAACTTGTGGCTAAAATATGACTAGGATGCTTACACCGTGAAGGTTTTAAGCATCTTGATGTGGAAGGTTTCATTTCATCAAAGGTAACACCTTCTGTTTCCATGAAACAAGCCAGATTCTTTCACTTGTGTTCTCTATTAATATCTTCAATATCTGATTCATTTTGTTCTAAAGTTGCAACTAACGCATGAGTGAATGGGATATCGGAATCTCCCCAAAGGAGATTAGTGGAAGGGACCCAATCTTCACACATGCCTTTCTGATTTATCAATTTAGGAACATATTCTGGTTCATTATCGTTATCTGACTCATCAAAGAGAGGATTAGTGCGCTTGTTGTAATTCTCAAATCCTAGGCCAACCGGCTTCTTAGACTTGCGTCCAAAAAGAGAATGATCAAGGGGTTCGACTCTAGCATCCAATTTGTGATTAAGAGGGTTGTATCCAGGATAGCCCATCTGTTTGAAAAAAGAATACCCTCTTCCATAAGCCTTAGGAGAGGGAGAGAAGTTCTCATTGTGCATATATTTTTCTTCTCTATAGATCCAGTCTCTAACAAATGTCTCCTCTTTCTCATCTTGGATAGGCACTGATGATTCTAAAAATGTGCCAAATAAAGTCATAGCTGAAGATGAAAGCTTCTTTTCTTGTGAAGGCTTTCTGTAAGACTGAGGTGAGACTGGCAGTGTTGCGAGGGAGCTAAGATGATATCCCCCCATGCCAAGGTCTATTGTCTTGAGCTTGTCTCTACATTCATCTAAGGTTGCATCAAAATCTCCTGCTTCTCTATTGAGGGGAACATGAGTTCCTGTTGAAATGGAATTGACAAACAAAGTGTTATCCCCAAGTATACAAATCTCTATTCCATTGTAGGGGAACTTAACACATTGATGGTAGCTAGATGACACTGCTTGCATATCATGAATCCATGGTCTACCAAGTAAAATATTGTATGGAAGGGGACCAACATCAGCTATTTTAAATAAAATATCTTTTTGAACAGGGCCAATCCTAACAGGAAGGATGACCAACCCCTTGGAACTTCTTTCTGCCTCATCATAGGCTTTAAAGGTAATCCTTTTCCTTGTATCTATAATCTTTTCAGAATAACCTAACTCTTTCAACAAACTGAAGGAACAAATATTAAGCACAACACCCCCATCTATCAACATGTGCTTGACATGGGTTCGATGAATCATAACCTCAATATGAAGGGCAAGATTGTGCGGATGGCTCAAAGCTTTATCATCATCTTCTGAAAATGTAAGGTAATGAGGGCTAGCAATGTGATTAACCATGTTCTGGAATTGATCTACATCTAAGTTGTTTGGGATGTTCGCTATGTGCAAAGCATCCTCAAGGATTTGCTTATGTCTCAGGGACAGCTCTAAGAGCTCAAAGATCAAAATCTGAGCTGGGGTTCTTTGTAATTGATCAACAAGACTATAATTTGACTTAGGATTGATAGCTAGTTTCAAGGTGATAGGCTTGGATGCCACTTGCTTAGTTTTATTGGATTGGCTTGAATTGGGTCCCCTAATGATCAAAAATAGGAGGAGAGTCCTCGTCTAGATCATAACCATAGGGATCTCTACCCCTCATCATATTGACATTCTCTTCTATAAATTCAAGCATGTTGATAGTATTCTCCACATCCGTGTAGGTATAATTGATCCCAGCTTTTCCATTCTTAGCTTTAGAGGTTTCCCCCTTTTCATAGTTGGGAAAATGTTCCTTGAATGCCTTATGATCGATGTTGGTGATCAATCCATCTATCGTAAGTTTTCCATTCTCAATGAGATCTTGCATGATATGTCAGAGTTTGTAGCAGTGTTCGATGTCATGTCCAATACCATTATGAAATATGCAAAAGGCCTTCTCATCCCACCAATGTGGTTTAACATCTGGTATATGAAAATTTGTAGGATCTTGAGGATGTGCAAGTTTGTTAGCAATAAGTGTTTTCAAAATATCCGCATATGAATCACCAAGTTTTGCAAACTGATGTCTTTCTCTCTTAGGCTTATCTTGGTATCTTGACTTACTTTCTTGTTGATTGGATGTATTGAGCT
>MU225574.1:116818-140107 GCA_018584345.1 Thuja plicata | reverse complement strand
GGGGGGGGGGGGGGGGGGGGGGGGTCATTTTGACTTGTAGTCTTAGAACTAAGATGATCATAACCATCTTTAGTTTTATATCGACCCCTCTTATTGCCATCCCAAATAAGTTTATCCGATTGTTTTTTAAAAATAATATTCCTAGAAGAAAGAATAGATATAATTTTCTCAACTTCTACTCTAGGTAATCGCAGACCGTCCCAATCTTTCCATTTCCAGCCATCCTTAGAGTTTTTATCAACAGTGATATAATATTTTACCTTAGTACCCCAAGAGGATTCCATAATGTCTCTAGAAATGGACCAATCTCCTAAATGAGAAATAGCTAGGTGACCCTCCTATGAGCCAGTCCAGAACAATGCATCTTCACCCAACCCAATATTCCAAGTAAGCTTATCTTGAATAATTGATTTATAGTCCAACATAAAATTCCATATTCTTGAACCTCTAGGGGGATTAGATTCTCTTAAAATATTAATAGGTTGTGGTTGGTTTAAATATTTGTGTGATAGTATCTTAACCCATTTGAGGGTAGGTGAGTTAATCATTTTCCATACAAGTTTAGCCCCAAAAGCCTTACTCTGAAGTTTAAGGTTTCTGAGTCCCACACCTCCTTCATGTTTAGGCCTACATACCTTATCCCATGCAATAAGGGCAATTTTTTTTTTCCGCTGTCCCTTGCCAGAAGAAAGATCGGAGAATCTTATTGAGTTCATTACAATGTTTAGCCAGGAGATCAATACAAGCTAATTGGTAAAGAGGGATAGCTGAGAGAACAGATTGAATTAGGATGGTTCTCCCTGTCGAAGACGGCCATTTACCTTTCCATGAAGACATTTTTCCTTTAATATTCTCTATAACATAATTCCAACCAGAAGTAGATCTAGAATCAAAATCCAAGTATAATCCTAAATATTTGCAGGGTAGGGAACCTTTTTTAAAATTTAAAAATTGACAAATACCATTTTCATGGGAGGCTTCTGTATTAAAAAAGAATATTTCTGATTTCTCCTTATTTATTTCCTGCCTAGAAGCAGCAGAATACTTATCAAGAATGGATTTAAATCCCTTCGCCTCTGCAGCAGAGCTTTCCCCATACAACATTGTATCATCCACGAACTATTGGTGGGTGATGGGATCAGTCCCACTAGTAATTTGGATACCCTGAATATGTTTGTCTTCCCTAGCTTTACTAATATTCTTCCCTAAGGCTTTTGCCATAATTATAAAGAGGAAAGGGGATAGCGGATCACCTTGTCGAATACCTCTAGAAATACCAAAGAAACCCTTAGGAGAACCATTGACCAAAATGGAGAATTTTGGGGAAGAAATACAAGTTCTAATTAGGTTCACCCATCTTTTATCAAAACCAAAGGCAAGCAGATAGTTTGTTAAAAACACCCAATCTACTTTATCATTTGCTTTTTTGATGTCTAATTTAATAAGCATATTGGGTTTCTTGTTTTTTTTTACAAAGTGTATTGCTTCTTGGGAAATAATAATACCATCATAAATTGAGCGATCTAAAACAAAACCAGACTGTTCCTCGCTTATGATATATGGGAGAAGTTTTTGGAGTCTACTTGCCATAGTTTTAGAGAAGAGTTTATATAAGGTATTGCAGCGAGCAATATGATGAAATTCATTGAAAGTTTTCGGGTTTTATTTTTTAGGGATAAGTGTTATAAAAGTATTATTAACCTCTTTAAGTAGGTTCCCTGAATTCCTGATACCATCTAGTGCATCTGTAATCTCATCTCCCATAAAGTGCCAGCACTTTTGGAAAAAACATGTTGGGAAGCCATCGGGTCCAGGGGATTTATCCGGGTTCATTTTATTCAGAGTGGATTCCACTTCTACTTTAGAGATTCTAGCCATCAGCTGCTGGTTTTGTTCCTTAGAAATAATCTTTGGGATATAATTCAGAACACTAGAATCTGAAATTGGCAGAGCATCCTTAATGTAAATCTCCTTAAAATATTCTACAACTTTCTTGGCTATTTCATTTGGATCCTCGACCCAATTATTGTTTTTTCCTTTGATAGATGTTATCCTATTAATACTTCTTCGTTGCTTGATACTATTGTGAAAAAATTTTGTATTCTCATCTCCCTTAGTTAACCAAGTTTCCCTAGATTTCTACCGCCAGTAGATCTCTTCTTTAGCTAATATATCCTCATATTTCTTCATGAGAAGTTTCCCTTCTTCATAACGGGCCACGTCCATCCCCTTTAACATTACCAAATCATTTAAGGCTTGCATATCCATTTCCAGAGACAATTTTTTCTGAAAAATATTGCCAAAGCTCTCTTTATTCCATGCTTTTAATCTAAGTTTGATGATTTTCAATTTACTAACTATCTGATATAGCTTAGATCCTATTATAACAATCTCCTCCCACCAGTCCTTAATCATTTCTAAAAAACCTTCCTCTTTTAACCACATCTGTTCAAATTTAAAAGGACAATTTTCTGGACTTCTATCAGTTATAATTTTTAATTCTACCGGAAAGTGATCAGAACCTGAGAATGGAAGAACCTTCACTGATAATGTAAATGGAAGTAGAGACATATCTCCTCTAACAAAAAAATGACCTAATTGTTCAGCTATAAAACTAAAACCTTTCCTTCTATTATTCCATGTATAAAATTCATCGGTTGTAGCTATCTCACATAGCTGATTCTTGTTAATACAGTCATTAAAGTGCATGACAGCTTTCGATAGAATGGCTGAACCTCCCTTTTTTTATAAATTCTTTGTAATGGTATTAAAATCTCCTCCTATTATTACTATATTTTGACCAAATTCCCTAAATTTTATTTCAATTTCCTTCCACACTTTCTCCTTATCTTTATTTAGAATGGGACCATAGATATTAATGACATAGAGTTTAGTGTTAGATCTTAGACTAGATACCTTACCACAACACCAATTGGCATGTTTCTCTAAATCTGAAAGAGAAATAGATCTAGGATCCCAGATAAATCCTATTCCTCTGGAGGCTCCAAAAACTGGAACACCCCAAACTTCTCGAACCCCTAGTTTTTTGTTATGTAAATTATATCTAGATTGGTCTAGTTTGGTTTCTTGAAATAAGAGAATATCTAGATGAAACTTAGAAATACAGCGCAGAAGAATGCATTATTTCTTAGGGGCATTCAAACCCCTAACATTCCATGTTAGGAAATTCATACTAACTTAGGAAGGAACTTCCCCTTCCCAGTATTAAAAATATCAGTTAATTTCACCTGGCCACTAGCAGCCCCAGCTTGGGTTCGTAATTCTTTAAAAGATTTCCTCCCATGCTTACGAAGGATTTTAGCACAATCTGGAGAATCCTTGCTAGGAAAGGAAGAATCTAGACCTAGGTTTGAAATAATGTCCTTATTAATTTTATCTTCTTCTAAGAAGGATTTTAACTCTGCTTTTGTAAGAGGGGAGTCCTGCTCCAGGCATTCCTTAATCAAGAGATGTCTTTGCCGATCAAATTCTCCCTCATCACAAATTTCATCCAGAAATCTATTCATCAATTCATCTACAAGACTTTATCCTACATAATCTGAGATAATCCTAACTTCTTCCATGATTATGTTTGCATCCTCTATGATTTTTATGGATGGATCATCCACAAAGTCATCCATAGGTGGTAAGGTTAAAGAAATAGGTAGATAGGGAAAACTATTTGTTTCTCCAGAACAAATGATCTATAGGGAATCAGAATGAGGAGAAGATAATTCCAAAGGTTCCAATTTATCGTGGGTTGCTGCATCACTCCCATCATCCAGACTTGATCTTCTAGGGGAAGGTGAGGTTAGAGAGTAAATGCCACCCTTTAAAATGGAACTATCTTTTGCAGGAATATATTCCCTTGATTCCAGTAAAGAACCGACTGCATTTGGAGATACAAAATCAGTATCTTCAAATACATTTTTACCATTCGAAGGGGTTTGCCAAAATTTGAGATGTTTTTGCTTGTTGGGATTTGATGAAACTATTGGGGTTACTACCTAGACTGGAAAAGATAGAGCCGAAACATCCTTAGTTACCTCTGTAAAAGGGTTACTTGGCTTAACTTGATCTGTTATATTTACATTGATTCTAACTTTATCTTTTGAATTAAGAGGGGCCGTATTCTGGGGAGGAGAAGCATAATATTTTGATTCTAGAGGGAGATGGTTCTGACAGGTCAAAGAATGTTCCTGGCTAGTATTAGGGATCGAAACATTAGTTTTAGATACATACCCATGCAAAATGTCTTGAGGAGTAAAGAACATATTTGGGACCGGAGAGACCCGAGAAAATTTAGGGCAAATAGGTGGTACCGTCAGAGCATCAACCATGATAGGTATGTTTTGCAATAAGGGCCCAACCTCTTCAGAGAAAAGAAACTCTGAGTTGGCTAAACTACCAGACTCAATTCTATCCTCCTTCATATATTCATTGAATTCCTCTATGCTACTATCTTTTTTATCTAGGTTTACATTTAGGGTAAACTCAGGGTGGAGGCATTTTCTAGAAAACTGATTTTCAAGAAAAAAAACCACCATTGTCCAAATTGAATTTGACAGCGACCGAAGGGTCAGCTAATGACATACTAACCAGAGTTTTAGATAGTCTTGGGGGAGATAAAAATTGGGGGTTAATAAAATAGCTACCTTGGTCAGATTTTAATTCAAGAGAGTCTAGGTTAGAAACAAAGTTATCTATTCTAATTGCAACTTTGACACTCGAATAATCTAGGAATTAATGATCTAAATCTATGAAATTTCCTAGTTTGCTAGCTATATCCTTAATGATTTGGCTATGGAGAAATTCCACTGGGAGATTTGGAAGGGAGACCCATCAGGTTATTTTTAAATTACTAACTTCCTTGGGATCAAAATTAGGGCACCAGTTTAGAAATAAGAAGCCATAATTGAAAAATTCTGGACATTTACCCTCTAAAAATTTATTTTTTAACTCTAAATTATTGCATTCAATAAATAGGAAATCATTTTTAAGAATTGTAATACTTACCTGATTTTGAAAGCTATCAGAAAACTATTTAGTAATACTGGACAAAGACCAGCCATCACCAAGCCACTTGGCAAAGACTCCATGTTTTGCACAATGTTTAGACATTCCATTGGCGAATATAGGATTAATTACTACTTGCATGCACTGGTTATATATGGGATGATATTGAGGTGGATTATCTTCAATGTGAAGTAATCTAGGTTTTGAGGAAACAACCGGCTCCTTTCAAAATTTGGACTGGTTAAAGTTATTTGAAAGAGAGACAAGCTTCCTTTTATGCGGCGGAGTATAAATGCCGTTACTATTTCCAGGCCTAGATTTATTTCTAAGTGCTGCATTTATCTTATTTTCCCCATCAAAGGGCAGAGGATTTCTCAAATGTGGACGACGGTGTGGAGGAGTGTAGGTCGCTTTAACACCCAACAGAGAAAATCACTTTGGAAGAGATTTAACCCTACTTGGAACCTCAGAACGCTTCCATACTTCTTTACCCAAAGCATTAACATATTCCTTCGGACTTTATAGATGATTGAAGCTGTTATTGAGGGGAATGCTGAAAACTGATTGATGGTCAAGGCGAGCAGAGGTTAGTACATTTTTCCTATTTTTTTTTTCTGTTTTGGCATTTTGCATCGACGCTGGAATCCAGGGGTTATCACAGACTGGGAAGGATAGCTCTAGTGGAGAAGCCCTAGGATGAATCCTCGGGGAATACAGTTCAGCCAAGTCGCCAATCGAAGCCTTATGGTTATTGAAAGCAGTAGTATATTTGGTATTATTGAAGAAATCGATCTGCTTATCCAGATTTTTGATCGACCAAATGCGCATTTTCCTACAGAGCAGAGCCATTTTAGTTTACTTAAATGAGATAATATTATTTAAATAAGAAAGATTTTAATTAAATAAGATAAGATTATTTAATTAAAAAGGAATTTTAATTAAATAAGATTATTTTATTTAATAAAAAAGAATTATTTTATTTTAATTAAATAAGATAATTGATGATATGATCAAACCTTAGGAAATATTGAAATAATTGAATTAATTACGATTTGATCAAGGAAATTGATTTGAATTGAAAATGTTGCAAAGCATTGATTCAGGAATTTGATAAATTGATAAATTGATAAATGGGGGCTCATAGTCTAGTGACCATTTTAGGGTGCATACACTTACAAAGGTTTTAAAGTCTATCAAATGGATGTAAAGTCAACATTCCTAAATGGGATATTAGAAGAAGAAGTATACATTGAATAAGATGATGGATTTGTTGAACCAAGAAAGAAGAACATGGTTTTTAGACTACACAAGGCATTATATGGACTGAAGCAATCACCTAGAGCATGGTATGAGAGATTGCACAATTATTTGATAAAAATTGGATTTGCAAGAACCAATGACAACAACAATTTGTATTTGAAGACAAAGCAAATCAAAGGTACTTTATTGGCTGAAATTTTTGTTGATGACATTATATTTAGTGGACAAGATATGTTATGCCAAGCATTTGCAAAAGAGATGCAAACTGAATTTGAGATGTCTATGTTTGGTGAGATAAAAAATTTTGTTGGCTTACAAATATATCAGATGAAGAATGGTATCTATATTACTCAATAAAAATATGTCAAGGAGATACTAAAAACTTTTGGAATGGAATATTCAAAACCAATGAGTACACCCATGGCTACTGGATAGAAGTTCACAAAAAATGATGATACAAAAGAAGTGAATCAAACCCTGTACAGGTCAATGATTGGAAAGCTGCAATATGTTGTGCATAATAGACCTGATATTGCACTGGTTGTTGGTATTGTTGCAATATTTTCTTCCAATCGCAAGGAAACTCATATGATGGCAGTAAAAAGAATTCTAAAATATTTGAAAGGAACAGATGATTATGGTCTGTATTACAAAAAGAATGACAAGTTTGAACTCAGAGTCTATACTGATTCTGATTGGGCTGGAAATTTGGATGATAGAAAAATCACCACAGGTGGAGAATTTATTTTAGGAAAAAGATTAGTTTCATGGATAAGAAAGCAACATAATTGTACCTCACAATCTACAGCTGAAGCTGAGTATGTGGCAACAACAGTTAATTATTCTAATATTGTGTGGTTGAAGATACTACTGAAAGGTATGAAAGAGGAGATCACAGAACCAGTTGTCATATATTGTGATAACACGAGTGCCATTGATATTTCTAAGAACCTTGTGATGCACTCTAAGACAAAGATATCAAGTATCATTACTTGAGGGAGCTAGTTTAGAAGAAGGAAGTGAGACTAGAATATGTGAATACTAAGGAACAGTTAGCAGACATATTTACAAAGGCACTACCCAAGGATCCTAATGAGTATCTGCAAGGTAAATTAGGGGTGATTCCCCTAACTGAGGCTAATTAGTTCAGAATGGTACTATTACATCAAATGTTATATTCAGAATATTTGACACATTGATGCACAGGCAATCACATTTTAGGATGCTGCCTAAAGTTGTGAAAAATAGACAAGGACAGAAAAGAGGATCAGTCATAAGAAAGATGATAGGAACATGATACAGAGCTTAGAATAGAAGAATCTGCATGATGAAGATGTCAACATCTTTGGCATTTTTTTCAAAGAGGGAGAGTTTACTACAGTTAGAGATAAAGGGAGAGTTTACTGAAGGAGGGAGTCTATAGATGAACAAAGGATGGGAAGATTTCAATGTGATTACAGACACAGAGGGAGAAATGTTTTACAAGATGAGAATCAAAATGAAGCTAAAGACATTAATGAAGATTTGTTCATATCAAGGAACATAGGCATGTCTGATTTGAATTGATTTGATTTGATTGGCTTAGGTTATTAGTAAAATTTAGTGATTAGATCACTTAGGAGATTAAATTTGATTTGAATGAATTATGTCAGCCGATTGAAGAGTTGTCTGAACATAATTGGGGGCATGATCACGCTTAGGGAAAATAGGTTCTATAGTCAGAGAAGACCAAATCTAGGTGGTTACACATGAAGGACATCCTTTTTTATTTGCTTGGGTTGGTTTAGCCATAGCTTCTTATCACGCATTCTGCTCAAGACTAACCTTATCCAGTCTGTTTTCAAGTCCTCAGGAAATGTAGGGAATTGGTTATCCCTTTAACCTCTAGATTTTTGTGTTCTTCCTTCAGGTTTCCTTCTGCATCAAAAAGCTTCTTATAAGCTTCATCCATCTCCAAATCACCTAACTCAGTGATTTTGCGGTGAATATAAGACCTAACGTCTTCTATGAACAAAACCCTAGGTGGAATTTTTGAAAATGCTCCAGTTTCATCAGGTTTCGATGCAATCTCCGGGCATATCTTATATTTGGGCTCTACACATGTGCTATTATTAATTACCTTAACCACATTCCTTTCATCACTTTTGATCTTAGCTGTTCTTGATGTGGTTGCCATCATTTCTCAAGTTTTAGGGCTTTCTTGAAATTTAGGGTTTTCTTGAAATTTGTTGATAGAATACTTTTGGTGCCTTTGGTACTTACTCCGATCCATGACAATGGTGAATGATCTATATGATGTGTGCTTGGATTGATTTCAAGGATGCTCTACTTTTTGTTCTTTAATCACTCTATTTTCGCTCTTGCTTTCTCTTCAAATCGCGGGTGCAAAATGAAGTTGTCCCGTCATCTATTTATAGAATTTTTGCCCTAAGTCTTTGCCATAAATGCTTAATGACTTGTCAGGACATGAAGATGGAGTTCATCGAGAAGATTTTAAAAATCATCATCGGCGTGGACATCATGCTCAAGACAGCTGTTGACAATTTTTCTTTTAACGACAGATATCAGTATTCTATCATGACAACCCTTTTTTCTTTGCTTCCTTACCAATGGGTGTCGGGTTACATTGGTAACTTAACCACATTGTGTGTTGACCGACAAGTTTTGGTAAGTGTAAAACAACTTATCCATTATGTTCACCAATTATTTTTGGTATGTGTATACCGACGGGGTTGTTTTCTCATATTTGAAACAAGTAACATAATATGCATCTTTATTATGCAGATTTTGATTATCTATCAATTTGTATAATGTAAGTGATGCAAAATATGACTTGGTATAGTGTAGTTCCATACTTACTTGTTCATCTTAAGTGGGGTTGGTGATGTCACTAGATCCATTGGATGTGGTGTCACCATTTGCATTGCTCGGTCTAGCTTCATCATTGCTTGAAGCTTTTCTCCACATTTTGTCTCTGGCCCTTTGGATATCTTCAATGGTGTTTCCATTGGGATGTTCTTGTTTCTGTCATTCAGTCTTTGCAATCTTTCTTGAGATGACCAATTTTGTGACAATGTAAGCATGCCATTCTGGGTTTTGACCAGCCTCTAGACCTTTTGGTCCATGCTCTCATGCAGTCTGCAGCAATGTGACCATATCTACCACATGTTATATAGCTTGTCCAAGTATTGCAGTCCCATACATATGTATTACCGATTCTCTTTGGTTGATAGGGAGTTTCTTGACCTTTAGGCTTCCATGCTTGTCTTTTCTTTTTCTAGCATTCATTAGATGTCTGCCCATTCATCTTGCATGTAGGACCGTATTTGTATATGTAGGTTTCCTCCTTTGGTAGATCCATCTTAGAGTTACATTCATATGTTTTATGTCCCTTTTTGTTACATTTATAACAGAATCCTATGAATGAAGATGTAGATTTAGGAATACCTTTCATTTTGCCTCTACACACATTTGATGTGTACCATTTCTTTCCATAGTGCTTGCACGTCAGCTTTCTTTGTCTTGGATTTTCATAGACATTCTTTGGATTGGCTTGATTTGATGATTCTCCATTTTTGGTAAAGCCTAAATCATTGTTGTTGTTGACTCTTCATTGTCCTTCAAGAAAATCATCCATTCTTTTATTTCTCTCTTTAGCCTTTCTGATAACTTCATTATGTCATTGCTGAATTCTAACCTCATGCTTTAGATTTTCATTTTCTTCTCTTAGTTCACTGATATCCAGCACTCTTTCAATGAGTTCTATATTCATTCTATTTTCTTCTTGACTCATTAGAATAATCTGATTTTTGATCTCATGGTGATGCTTAGCATGTCTTTGAATTTCTAACTCCTTCTCTTATAGTTTTTCTATAATCTTTCTTTTGTCATCAATAGCAAGTGTTCTTTCTGTTTCAGCTTGTCTAGCATAACTCATCACATCAATCATTCTTACCATCTGAGAATCTTGACCGATTTGCAACATCTTTATTTTCTCTGTCAGATGTTGATTGATCTCCTTCATATTTGTGATGTTCTCTTCTGATGTATTACTTGCATTGGATCCTAAAGATTCAAGGAAATCTGTAATCTCTTCTTCTTGATAATCCTTTTCATTTCTCTGAGTTTCCATACCTTTTCTTTCATCCAACAACTCTCTCATCTTGATTCTAGCTTCTTTATACTGTTCATAGAACATCTATATCTCAAGCTTGTTATTCTCAATATTCTTATCAAGTTTGTAATTCTCCATTGTATGATCTTTTCTCTTAAGCCTTTAAGCTTTCCAAGAAGAGACTTAGCTCTAATACCAATTGTTGGGTTTAATGGGAAGTATTACTGAGAGGGGAGGGGTGAATCAGTACCTCAAATTTTTTTTTAACTCATTTCACCATTCATCTTTAGTAATCAGTCATTACTGCATTACCGACCATTCTTGTGGTTCTTTCTTATGCATGTTACATTAATTCATAATCTTTAATTGTTTGCAACATTCATAGAAATATTCATGAAAGTAATAAACACATAAAAAAAGATATGATATCCCAGAAAACTCCTATTAGGAAGTAAAAACTACGGTGGGGGTGGCACCCACAAAACTTCACTATCTGCAAAATGGAAGGGAGCCGGTTAAGGCTTACAATTTGATCACTTTTGATGATCTACCCTATTAGGAGTATTAAGGTGGAGAAAGTCTAAGATCTACTTTGTTAAGAGCTTTAGCAACAACTGATTTAAGTGTGCACTTAGTTATAAGATTTACAATAGGACTGTTAAGCCCACCTTTTTTGAAAGGATTTCATAAGTGTACTACACTTGTTAGAATGAGTACATATGTTGACCTAACTATGTGCAATCTACAATTTTTTATTATAGATCCATTAAAGTTCTCATAAAACTAATATCACCTAAAGTGACTGATCAATACCTTTCTCTTCTCGTCGGTAGCCTCTATTATGTTCTTGAAACTAATTTGATTTTTTTCTGTCCTTCTGTATGAAATCCTTTGTCTAGTCTTTATATGATCTCCATGGCTACAATCATCATTGAACAACAACATGATCATAATAGATTGAGCATCTATTTATACAAGTAATTGACCTATCTTAGAATCACGCATTACAATGTTAACTCTTAGATCCAAGGTTTACAACTTGACCTTGATCTTTAGTTTGCATATTTTAAATCAGTAAAACTAATTAAAACAATATTAAATACATTGCTTCCTCCACACATAATGGATTTAAAGTAAATCAAGAAGCTATATATACAACTTCAGTGATTTATCTGATGTGGAAAGTCAGATCCACTTTTTGCAGGATGTAACTGACTGTCCGTTCTTGGTTGTCGGGTTGAACTTGAAGTCTGTTGGTGTTCCTTTGTCAAATTGATCATTGGGTTCCCTTTGTCTGTTAGGTTCCTATCTTTTCTATTCTGTGGGGTTATACTTTTGTTATTTTTGACGGGGTTTTGCTGACCGGGTCTGCCAATAGTCATAAGTTATCACCGGGTACCAGAGGTACTGGCCAACTCCGCCTGCAAAGGTTATCCAGGGAAGTTAGATTCCCCGGGCCTTCAAGCACTTGGGTGTTGGGTCACGACGGTACGGGGCTCGATTGGGAGGAGTGACTATTCTTGAGGGGGATAGCTAGTTTCTTCAACTCGTTCTCTCCAGAGATTCAAGTAGGTAAGGTTTCCCCTAGCGTTCTACACTTAGCAAATAAAATGAAAAAGACCCTGCAGGGTTAGAAACACTTCATCTAACTATATTCATGTTTAAACGTTCAGAACATCAATAATACTCTGGTATACTACACTAAATACCAAAGAAATACACAATCATCAGCTAGAATTTCATCAGTAGTGAGGGAAAAGAGGTCGTTGATCTATTTAACATATCAGAGTAGAAGACATAAAGAACATAAAACATGAAATACCATTAACTATGAAGCGGGAATGCCAACAACATCATTGCAAAGAACTTTCCCTTCTTCATTAATGTCTCTTCCAGCAAGCATTGGTGCGTGATACAATGATGGCTCCAGGGGAGCGTCTAACTATTAAAAACAAAACAATGGAGAATTGAGCTCTACAACTAAAAATGAGAAATCACCTTTGTATTACTGTGGACAACAAAATCATCAATTTTTTCGACCCTTGGAAATGGGCCGAACTGGATATTTATACAATTCTCTTCTAACCCTAACCCTATTTTACATCATGTTTAATAAAATAGTATATCTGGGGGCCGGTACTACCTGCGCCACCCTAAAAAAGACCTTGAGACAGAATAGGCCTGCTACGTCAGAAGAATGAGACAAGAATATATAGAGGAAGAATTGGCCTTGAGAAGAGAGCCAGGAAGGAGAAGGAAGAAAGTAGGTCCCCCGGGGATCGAGGCTACATGCCTCATAAATGGGAAATGTGGCACCCTATCTCCAATGCGCTAGGTGTACCTCTGAGCAATGCCTCGAGAAGACCATCCTGTCAGAAAAATAACTGTTGAGTCGACGTCCCCTTGATGTAGCCAACCAATTTTTGACAGCCTTTATTAATTGCTTCTGAAAGTGACCGGTCAGCCTCGGGGACTAGGACATGGATCACTTGAAAGAATAAAATTTTTTGGATCCAAGACTCCGGGATACGGGGACTTACGTCCCCAAAAGAATAAAGAATACCCAATGTTTGAGTTTTCCCTAGCCTCCGAAGAAAGCCCAAGGTTGTTTATTATCATTGAAAGCCTGGAGGAGGTGGGAGATGCCATCTTCGTCTACATCTCTTAGGCTAGCCCTTCGGTACTTAACCACTTCAATTTGTTCCCCCAGGTCCGGAACATTCTCCTTAAACACATCGGCCATTTTTGCCGCATTGTGACCACTAAGTACCATGCAAGTTAATTTTGTCATTTGGGCACCATCTATCCCCTCTGGGGATTGATACCGGGACTTCATTATTTCATCAAAACTCCCCAAAACTAAATCCTCTGGTGTACATGTATCTGTGCTAAGGGGGTCACCCCCGGAGTCTTTGCTACAAAAGACTTATATAAATTGAAAGAATATTTTACCGCATTGACTTTCTTGTGTAGAGTCCCCACCAGTTGCTTTGTTACCTCCAATGTGAGGTCAAGTCTGGAGTGTTGGGTCCTCACAAAATCAAATGACTCATCCCCTAGAATGCCAGACTCAAAAATTATTTCCTCTCCCAGGCTAAGGAGTTCTTCAAGCTCCACCTTCCATGCTTGATAATTCTCGATATCACCCTCCCACAGGTCAACAAGAGTCTCCGCCTAGTGTATAACATGCTGGGCCGTGTATAAGTCTGGGAGGGTGGATACCAGAAAATGCTGGGTGTTTCCTATCTGTAGGGTGACCCACTCGTCCACTGCCCGGGCCTTCTTCTTCATAGTTTGCAGGGAGTCTATGTCACTCTGCGGTAGATCGTCAGAGGCGGAAGCCTCTAGAGAAGCGGCGTTGATAGGTCGGGCCAAATCGGTAAGCAACCCCATAAGGTTTGCATTTTTTTCCTTTTCTTCTTTGAGTCTTTGGGCTTCCTTCTCATAATGGGCCTCTACTACCCTAGCTGCCTCCTTTAGCAAATCCACCTCACCTTGTTTTCCTCTTTTTCCTAGCGATACCTCTGCAACATTATATTCTCCAGGCTCTGCAGTTGCTTCATCAGCACCTGGGGGAGGTGTTGCCATGATGGTAACTATTTCCCCGCCTTGCCCGATTCGAAGAGTATGAACCATCCAGGCTTTCTTGGCCTTCAGTGGGGCCTGGACCTGGGCCATCATTTCGGCCAGGGAGAGAGGATTTTCAGGAGTGGATAGAGTTTTTCTTTTTCTGCTCTCTATCAACCACTGAGGCTGCAGGGGTGGCTTGTCTACCAGAATCTATTCCTTTAGTTCCCCCTGGTGTCTTGTGGTTGTTGCTCCTCAGTGGCATGGACCTCATCTGTCCCTTTCCCTGCGTCTTCTTCATTAGCAATATCTTCCTCAGCAACCTCCATCTCCTCAGCCTTGTCCTCTATATCCATCGCTTTGTCTGGACTTTTTTCAGCTTCCTCGGGGATTTCCTCTTCATACTTCTCTTCTTGTTGCTCTTCCTCTACCGCCGGGGCTACTTCTTCTATTGGTACATCCTATGGCAGTAGGGGAGGTGTTGGGCCGAGATTTAAAGTTTGGGCCGCGGTAATCACCTGCCCAAAGGTTTCTCCCGGGAGTGGCGCCTGGAACGTGGCGGCTGGGGTTACGATTATTCCCCAAGGTCTGGTTCCCCTAGCAGATTCCATTTGTTCACCCTACCTTTGTTGGTCCACCCCCGGACCCTGTATCTCTTGAGCCTCGGAGGCAATCTCCGGCTCTGGCTCCCTTTCTTCTACCTATTTTTCCTGCTCCCGCGCAGGTTCTTGCTTAGGAGCTTCTTGTTATGACCCTGGGACTTCTATTTCAGGGACTTATGTCCCTGCCTGTCTGGTGTCCCCCTGCAAATTTCTGAACTCATCTGTTGGAAAGACATCATCAAATTCTTGTTGCGGAGGGGGAGTGGCTGGGACTTTAGCAGGCTCTGTTTCCTTTTTCGGCTCTGGGGAACTGGAAGAGAGGATTTCTACTTGTTGGGTCTGGGACGTTCCCAACCCCGGCTCTACCTTAGGCTATTTTTTAAGCCTTTTCTTTCTTTGGGTAACCAAAGGTGGCCCCGCATCCCTTATTGATGCTGCTTCTGTTGGATCCACCCCCGTTGCCTTCACCATTAAGGCTGCCAGCGACGGGGAGGAAGAGGGACGAATTGGCCCGGCCATTAGCACCGGAGTGGCCAGCCGTGTGATTAATTGCTCCCTCATTTGTTGGAAGGATGCCATTGACTGCTTTATTTGTTCCTTTATGGGGACTTCTTTCACAGGAGGGGTCGCGTCTATTCCTTTTCCTTTATCTACTCCCTGAGAAGAAGTCCCGACCCCCGGAGTTAAACTTGGTGCCGGCTGGGTTGCTCGACGGGTACTTCCGGGGCACACCCTCTTGAAGTAGGCATGACTTTGCTCGACCACCTCTCAGGTGAAGTCCTCAATTGTAGGCCCTTCCTGGGAATCCCAATTTATAGGTGGGAGGGTCATTGTATCGATCCCCTTTGCCTTGTACCGGGGATTGATAGTGGGGGCGGCCTCTGAGAAGTCCTCCAGAAACCTCCGAAGCTTCAACCTGTGCATCATGTCTATCGTCATCCTGACGTAGTGCCAGCTCCGCACCTCCATGTTGTCCTAGAAATCTGCCTAGAAATCCTCCATATGGTCGCGATGGGGCTTTGAAGCCTGGGGAAGTGCCGCTGCAATCTTACCGTGCGGATCAAAATTTTTTCACCCTAAGTAAAATTCTTCCAAGTTGTAGCTTTTTAGTTTGTTATCCGCCTCTTTTGCGGTGGCCAGGCTGCATGAGTAGTTCCCATAAATGATTGGGAATGAAATATTGGGTATCTTCTTCAGGGAAAAGAGTGCATGCACCTCCATCATCTACTAGCAGTATTCCAAGAGCACAATCTTGTCCCCATAGTGTTTGGGCAACAAGTAGGGTTTCCTAGAGAATCCGGCAAACCTAATATAGGTGTGCTTTTGGAATTGGATGTAGTAATGTCCATAATTCTGGACCAAATTCATCGCCTTTGAGGATAGACGGTATCCTGTGTCCCGGGTGGGTGTTAGCAGGTGATAGTAAATGAACACATCATTTACCTGGCAAAAACTGGGGAAGCTGGCCTCCCATTGAACCTGTGTGAAATAGTCCCATGGTGCCTTTTGTCCCAGGCCAATCCCGAGCACGTCGTCTGTAAGTAGCCCATGGGAGTGGGGCCTCTGCTGCGCCAGGGCCCAGAAAACATAGGAAGACATGTAAAATTTCTTCTTCCTAGCCAGTTGAAGGAACTGGGAGTCGACATGGTTAGAAATTATGGCTGCCCAGTCAAAGTATCCTCCCTTGGTGGAGATGCCGAGGAGGAAGTAATACATCTATCTATCGAATTATTGGGTAGAGGGCTGCCCAAAGCCCCGGGCCAAAGCTATCATTCCCATCTGAATGCTCTCTTTGAACTCGGACCTGGGAATCTTTATCTTCATTCTCTTGGGGTTCCTCTTTGGAACCTTGAGCCAATGGGTATTATATATACCCAGGCGACATCCTCCAGCTGTGTGAATTGGGCCAAGGCATCTGACCTCATAACCACTGAGGCCTTGGCGAATTGTGGGATTCCCAGACCCACCTGGAATGTCTCTGGGTCGAAGGATACCAGAGGAGTATGGTATCCAGTTGGTTCTGTGGCTGCGAGCATAACAACCCAAACAGAAGAGTTGTAATTGGTGACCAGTGTCGAGGTAAGCTCCGAATATTGTACAGAGCACGAGAAATAAGCCACCTTGAGGATTCCAGAGTCCATGACATTGATTGCCAGCTGATCTCCAGCCTATCGCTGGATGTACATTATTTTCACTAAGGCCTGCATTTTTGGCCATGTCTCGATGCTGGTGTCGGTAATAAGTTTGACTTTGGATTCGATCTTTGAGCCTAGAATAACACTGCATTGCACAAACTTCATGGTTAGGGGCATTTTCTCTAGGGCCTTTTCCATTTTGGGCTTTACCACCGCCCTGGTAGCTGTCTCGGAAGGTAGCTCTGGACTTTCGAGTGGAGAGGATGCAGATGCCTCAGACATGTTTGGGAAGTGAACTCTAGAAACCTGTGAGACAAAGCGACCATCAGAACGTATTAACAAAAAAATACTCCAGGGATGGAGAGCTTACCACCGTGATGCCCGCTTTTCCTGAAAAGTTAGTTTCCTTAAAAAAAGGGAACCAAAAAGCACATGCATCACATGAACTTAAGATTTTTACTAAACATCTGGGTCCGGATATTTTATCACACTTTGTAAAGACACGGGATGGATAGTGGTAGGAGACCCGGAGCCCGGAGAAGTAACCGTTGGTGAGGACGTGTAAAAAGGCAATTCATCAAGCCCATGTGGGCGCCACGTGCATAGGTATTAAATAGGAGTTATGGCGATGACAGTGGAGCCAACTGTCCAAACGTGCAAAAAGTGAAGGCAACTTTTCTGGAATTGATTGTGCGCATGGGACATAAAAGAGGGTCTGACTAGTTTTATGAAAGAGAGAGAAAACTGCCTGTTTGAAATCGGCTGAGAGCTGAGTTTCAAACAGGTTGTTTTCTGCCCCAAAACAAATTCACGGGCGGAAAACTAGCAACACAGGCAACTTGACCACTTAGCTAAGCTACCTAGAAGGATATACATAAGAGAAAATGGATATATACATGGGAACGGAGGGATATATAACCAATATATACAAACTTACACATACATACACTACGAAACGACATCCGTGAGAAACCAAGCAAGGCACATACTATACACAGCTTTATACATAATCTACAAACCAGCTACTTTTGCATAGAGGGAGGACAACCCTCTGATAGAGCCGACCCACCAATGGCTAGCAAAGCCAGAAAATAGGAAACAAACAAAATAGAAAGACAACAAACAAACAAACGACGAAGAAGAAACACCAGGAAAACAAAAATAAAAACGGCAGAAACAGAGACACCAACCTGAGAATGCCAAATGGTGGAGGAAAGGAGGAAGTTACCATGGGAGCTCTGCAATAGCTACAGCTATCAAACGATCACAAATGCCACCACGAAGCACTCACAATCACCTTGGAAAGGATGGAAGTGTTAAGCACTGATTATCGCTAACTTTCTGTAAATCGCTCTGTAATTTCTCTAAAATTGCTCTGAGTGCTTGAGTGTTTTAATCGCGGTAAATGTGAAAGTGATAGATAAGTTCTATTTATACCCATGGTAAAGAGGTGATCCACCCCCTTTCGGAAATCTCTGGACAAGCAAACCTCCGAGCCCCAAACCCAGGGATTCTCCACGACGATCACCTTTCGACATTTGTAGCGAAGAATCTCAGAGTCCAGAATCTGACTCCCAACGAAGAATGACCTCCGGGACCAAAGTCCCGGAGACAAAAACCAAACAAACAAAACACAACAACGGGGGAGAAAACCCCAGAGAAAGAAAACAAAGGGAAAAAGACAAGGCAAGAGCCACAAGCAAAAACAAACAAAAGAAAAAAAAGAGGGGGGACCCAACATTTTGCACACAAAATGTAGGGACGAGGATGCAGGGCATAACAAATGGTGACTATCTAGGACAAATGCCTTAGCGCATTTGAGAACTACAGAATCTTTGGTTAGCAAAACTGGAACAAGCCACTTTCTGAGATATCTGACAGGCAAAGGACAATGTATCTGAGAGAATCAAACCATACAGGATCCAGTCCGCAGCCTTTCATCAGTGGTGTCATGTGTGCTTTGGAAGGAAATCAAGCCAATGACCTATGGGAGGAGTAGAGAAGAGGCACTAATTACATTGAACCACTCGTCAGTTTGCTCATTTCTTTCGGAGCCCAGAGTTTCATCCCGCTTTCCTTTTCTTATTTTGCTTGTTTCTAGGCGGGAAGGCGGTACTTCTTTCACCATTAATCTTAGCTAATTTCAATGGCGGTACTTATTTCACCTGTCCACCTATATTTAGATGTTTGAAGAGGGGATAAAACTCTAGACCCGGAAATAATTCCTTAAAGTTTCAGATCTGGGTCAACCAACCAGTACAACTGATCTACCCTCGGCATGTCTGATTACTTGTTCCTTGTATTACTTTTGTTCACTGATTGCTAGACTCCTAAAGACAACACCCGATGGAGATTTCTCAAAATGTGCCACATTCTGTGAAACAACCCCGGAGACCGGGCCGGCTCCACTATTCTAAAGATAGATTCTGAAGTTCACCATGCCGCAGACATCATACCAAAGGCCAGATCTTATGCGAAGCATTCCAATTCCTACACGACAGAACAAAATGCCGGGACCAAAATGAAAACAAAAATAACAAAAGAGGACTGCCCCGGAGGACAACCAACAAGGCTATTTACAAGATGGTACCTCGCAGGGAGGCACCTAGAAGGAATATTTACAAGCGGAAGGCTTTACATGAAATACAACTTTGGACCAACTTACCCTATTCAAAGTAGTGTTTGAGAAACTGTCCATTGACGGGAAATGAGATAGGTTCACCAATCAGAGTGTTAAGGTGGTAAGTATTTGCCCCGTAGATTTCTGAGATTAGGTACGGTCCGAGCCAAAGCCGTTGAAACTTGGTATGCTTTCCTTTCTTCTGCCGGGCCTTGTCCCACAACAGGACCAGATCTAAAATCTGAAAAGCCTTGTATTGGGCTCTCCTGTCAAACCATCATTTTACCACTATTGATAATGTGCAAAATGTTCAAGGGCTACGTCTCGCTGTTCTTCCATTCGCACCAGATTTAAGAGCCGAACCTCCATGATATCGTCCCTATTGCTAAATTCATACATAAACTGTAAAACTAGGATCTGTAAGTTAATCGGGAATATAGGGTTTTGACCATAAACCAGATGGAACGGGGATGTTCCAAGGGCGGCCTTAACACAAATGTGATCCGCTCAAAGGGGGAATTTCAACTTTTGATGCCAATCCCAGGGATTCTGTTCTAGCAGGTGTTTGATCACTTCAAGTAGATTTTTATTCGTTGATTCAGCAACGCCGTTCCCCTAAGGATAGTAGTTGCTGGAAAACTTCAAAGTGATCCTCTGATTGTAGGTCCATTCGAGTAACTATGCCGAAGAAAATGCCAAACCATTGTCACACACCAAAGCAAAGGGCATTCCAAACCGTGTGACAATGTTTTCTTCCAGGAATTTGATAACTATGTCTGCCATGTTATTTTTGCACGGTATAGCCTCAGACCACTGAGTGCAGTAATCAGTAGCAGTGAGAATGTATTGGTGATTGGCAGATGAGTTGGGGTTGATTTCCCCGATGAAGTCAAATGCCCACTGGGCAAAGTGCGTAGCCTCGAAGACTAGTTGTAAAGGCATGGCCGGGTTACGCTCACGATGTGCCGCGGTTTGGCAAGTGTGGCATTTTCTAACGTGAGTGTAAACATCTTTGAATATGTAGGGCCAATAGTATTTATCCTGAAGGATTTGATGGGCGGTGGCATCAGCTGAGCCATGCCCAGTTCTAAACTGCCCGTGAAATTTATCAATCATCCTTACAGCTTGGTCTTTGTCGATGCACCAGAGTTACAGTCCTTCGTAGTTCCTGCGATAGAGCACGGAGTTTTTGATCATGAAGTGGGCGCTTTTCATCCGTAGGGTGTGGCGTTTATGGGGAGGTAATCCCTCTGGACATTTGTTATTTAGTAGAAAATATACCAAATCGATATACCACGGGTCTTGGGTAATGGACTCCACTGTGTAAGTTTGACATTCTATGCGGGGAGTCTCTTTTGCCATCGCTCAACTTAGTCCCTGGCCTCGGACTATCTTCATGGGATGCATTTCTAAGTCATATTCCTGGAGGATGGCCATCCATTTCCCCCGTCTTTCACCCAATTCACTCTGCATCAACAGAGATTTGACGGCCTAGTCTAGAATGATACCATGTACCTTACTCCAGAGAATATCGCTCTGCATCAACTAGAGCAAAGGCCTATTTTTCTAGTGATGAATATCAGACTTCGGCATTCTTGAAGGGGGAGCTCATGAAAGCTATTGGTCGTTCTTCCCCTTCAACCTTTTGAGTCAACACTGCCACGGCAGAGTGTGGTGAAGCAAAGGAGTAAATGTAAAATGGAAGGGAATAGTCCAGACTAGCCAGGACAGGTGCTTCCATTATTGTCTATTTAATCTGGGTGAACGCCCATTTTTCTTCAGGACTCCACTCAATCTTGGTATCCTTCTTCATCATCTCATTGAGTGGTTTGACTATTTCTGCGAATCCCGTGATGAACCATCGGATGAAGTTGATCTTTCTGAAGAAGGATCGCATCTCTTTCTTGCTGCCAGGCATTTGTAAGTTTAGCAATGCTTCGACTCTATTAGGGTCTATGGATATGCCCTTCTTGGAGATGATATGCCTGAGTAACTTCCCCTCGGTGACCCCGAATATGCACTTCTTGGGGTTGAGGGATATTCCATACCGACGACATCTCTCGTAGATCTGAGCGAGATGGGCGGAATGGTCATGCCTGTCCTAGGAAAAGATGGTCAAGTCATCCATGTAGATGATTATGCACCGATTCACATGGCCCTCGAACATAATGTCCATGGAATTTTGAAATGTAGCCTCTGCATTAATCAGACCAAAGGGCATTCTTCTGTATGCAAATGTTCCCCACTTGGTGGTAAACGCTATTTTCTCTCTATCTTCATACTTAACCATGACCTGGTTATATCTAGAGTACCCATCCAAGAAGGACATCATCTGGGATCCATTCACTATCTGTAACACCTTGTCCAACAAAGGGAGAGGGTGATTATCTTTCTTGGAGGCCTTGTTCAAGTTTCATAAATCTACGCAAAGGCAGATCTCAAAGGGACTAAATTGGCAACCCATGTAGTGTGCCAGATTGGGAAGATTATCCAGGCTGACAGCAGTTTTTCTACCTCCTAACAAATCAGGGGCTCAATTAGGGGGTTGAGTGGTCTTTGCTTTTTTCGAAAGGGCTTAGCATCAGGTTTCAGGGGAATAGTATGGGTCATGATGGATGTGTCATATGTTTTCAAGTCTTCATAACCCCAGGCAATTAGGTCGATGTATTCTCAGAGAACCATGAGAATCTTCTCCTTTTCTTCAGGGGAACAGGAGGTACCAATGTGAATCATCTTTTCCTCACCGGGTTGGCCGATGTTAACCTTTTTGAACTTTCCTTCCTCAGAGGAGGATGACACCTTCTCCCAGGCCCAAGGGTCTGAGTCAAAGATTCATTCTAGCGCAACCATCCCCTTCGGGATGGTGTTAGTAGGTAGGTCCATGATCCCATCGTCTTCGTCACCCTACCCAATATCATCATGGTCTCGTTCTTCCACTATCTGATTTTTAAAGACGCCAACATTCACCATGAAGGCCAAGATATGCTGATCGTCCTCAAAAACCTGAAAGTTGGTAACATTATCTGGAATGGATGGGGTAGGGACCGTCTCAACTGAAAATCTCTGAAGTCACGAGCCGGCCATTGGCTCAAGTGTGCTGGCAGAAATAGCGAGGGCATCTGGGAAATAGTTCCATCACTGGGGAATGAGGTCAATGCTGAAGGAATCGAAATCCTCAATAAGGCTCCAAGCCCGATTGCGGTATGCGACCAGCCTTTTGTCGTGGCATGTGTATTGACTCTGGACTTGTTTAACAATCAACTCTAAATCACCTAGAGATCGGAGGCGGGTGACACCTTTCCTTAATGCAAATAAGAGTCCAAGGACCAAAGCCTCATACTCTGTGACATTGTTTGTACAGTTAAACTATAGTCTGTAGGATGCGAGGAAGGACTTCCCTCGTGGGTTGATTAGTTCTACCCCAACCTCGCAGCCTTGTTTAGATTGAGACCCATCAAACTTGAGGGTCCATAAGTCATTGTTTGTAATCTGGGGCTGGGGAGTGGGAGTAGCTTTTGGATTTCTGTTGGGAGACTTAGGGGTTCCCTCCCAAACTACTAGCGTAGAGGTAGAGTTTACCTCCGGAGGTGTTTGGATTTGAGATTCCCAGGGAGATGGCACTAGAGGAGCGCATCCCGTAGAAGTACTGAGCTCCGGGGAATCAGCTATATGTTTTTTATTCTAGAAGGCATCGATGTGCTGGTTAGCGACCGAAAGGTAGGGCCTACACTCAAGCTCTTAATGTTTCTGATAGTGTACTCGGCACCAAGTGCCAGATAGGAGTGTAGTAAGGGTTGTTGTGGCACCTTGAAAGTCGATCTCAACTCTCATCTTTTCTTCTAGGTCCTGGGCTCTCTGTAGCACTGCAGGATCCTCTCCGGGGATGAAATCGAGTGTTAAGATTTCAAAGGGTCGGCACACCCCCAGGGAAGTCTCAGAGACGAAGACCTCATTGACCCTTCCAACCTTGGTAAG
>MU225574.1:81182-116768 GCA_018584345.1 Thuja plicata | reverse complement strand
GCTCTCTGTAGCACTGCAGGATCCTCTCCGGGGATGAAATCGAGTGTTAAGATTTCAAAGGGTCGGCACACCCCCAGGGAAGTCTCAGAGACGAAGACCTCATTGACCCTTCCAACCTTGGTAAGGCCCTGCTTCATCCAGGGTTTTCTTTCAACCCGGATCTTATTTGATTCTCCTTCCCAGGGGAGCCACAAATGGGTAAGTCGGTCAAAAAGTATCCATTCAAAGACTTAGACCAATTCTGACTTAATAACATCCCATAAGTCTCTGGGATGTCCACCACCTAGATGTCAATTATGCTAGCTATCCTGGGGTCTTGGATAAGCTATATCCAGACGTTCTTCAATTCCCGACCATTTTTACGGTAGTCTTATCCAGCTGGATCACTGCACCATTAGATGGGGTGGGATGGAGTCTGAGCTTCTGACAAATGGACAAGTGCATGATATTACCCAAAACTCCAGAGTCTACTAAGCAGTTGTGTATATTTTTACTTTGCATATTTAAGCCTAGTAGGAAGGGAGGATCATCATTGTTCCCCTGGAAGACGACCGCGTTAGCATCTTCGAACGAGACTGTCTTGGGCGGGCGGCCGACGGCTTCCGGGTTTCCCAAGAGCTTCAGAAGAGACTTCTTCTGCTCGGGACAGTTCAACAAGACCTCCATCAAGGTCATGGAGGTGGTGGTCTATTCTAATGCCTTTGTAATGTCAAATCTTCCTCCTGGGAACTGGTGATTTCCCTCGGCTAGATATTTTGCTTGGTTAGAGCTAGGACCTTTTGGAGGAGCGGGTTGGTCAGTCATGTTATTCCGGGGAGGAGGGTTGTCTTTGATAGGAGGCATGTAAGCTGGTCCTTTACCAACCTAACTCTGAGTGTTATATGGAGTCCACGGGTTAGTAAAGGGATTGGCTTCGAAGGGCAGGATAGATTCATCAAAGAACCCCTGCATTTCAGATTCCTCTTCATCCTCCCCGGAAGTTCTGAAGAAGATGGTGTCACATGTGAAGACATTGTGGGTGGGTTCTTGAATAGGAGGTTCTGGAGGGGTGGCATCATGTGACTGCTGTCTTTCTAGTTGGGAGATCATGATGACCTTTTCCAAGGTGGCACAATTTACCTCATTGTGTGAACCTGTATTGTGCAATCTACACCAATTATTCACGGGCTGGAAGTCTACAACTGGTGTGAAATGTGATGGTCCAACACCATTTTGGTTGGCATTTTGGCTCGGAGGTGAGCCTCCGGTGTTCGCATTATTATTCCATTGCTATTGATTAGGCCTAGGTCCCTTGTTGAAGTTTCTTCCTCCGGCGTTGTTGTTTCGTTGGCCAGAGAAAATGTTTCCCCTCTGGGAATTTGAATTCTGGGGTGCATAGGACCCCGCCTTTAGTTGACCCATGTCCATGGTTAAGGTAGATAACATTCGCTAGAGGGCTTCAACCTCAGCGGTCGACTGAGTGCTAGCATCACAATGTGGCGGTTATTGTTGTTGGTTTCCCGAGAAGGCAACAGTATTAGCCAAAGTCGAGGGTAGTAATCCTCCAGTCACGGACGACTGGAAGAAGGGCACTCCGGACGATTGTGCCTGAGACTGTTGTGCCTGCTGTGGCTGATTCCAAGGGAAGGTTTCTAGACCTGGCACCATCTGGGTCTGCATTGGGTAAACGTACCAGGCCTACTGGTCTATCAGGGGTGGCAGAGGATTCATCGCTATTGAGGGGGCTCCCATCGCTAGATTAGGGTTATATCTGCCGATGTACATTGTTCCGTCGGGGATCATGTTGAAGGGTGTGCTCTGCCCAATCCCGCCTGGGGATTTGTTGAGACCACAGGATAATTCTAAAGCTAGGTTGTAAACTTTCACCAAAGTGTCTTGGTCACCCGTGGTGGTTGTTCTCTAGAGGAGAGTGGCAACGAAGGGGTCCATCGCATTAAGGTAGATCTATATGGTTACTTCGGGGGATGGAATAAAAGGGCCCATGCACAGCTTCAAGGCACACTAGAACTGATGGTTGAATGCTGCAAGAGGCTCATTGGGTTCCTTCCTGATGGAGATGAACTAGCTATGGGACCAAGCTGGGTCCACATGTATGCGAAAGGTAGCCTGGAAGGCATTTTCCATGTCCTGCCAACTATTTATGGAGTTGGCAGGAAGGTTAAGGTACGAGTTCAGCTCACCTTGTCCTAAAGACAAGGGAAACATCTGAGTCACAACATCTTCATGCTGGATCTGGTGTTAGTTCATAGCATCCTTATATTCCTGTAAATGCTCTTTTGCGGTCTGTGAGCCTAATTTCTCATATCGTGGGCAGATCTTCTCTAGGTGGGAGGGTAAGTCGTTGATTGCACCTGGAAAAGTTCCCATTGGGGACCCGGTGTTTCTGAAATACATGGCCATTGGGGGAACTAGATTTTGGGTGGTTTGGGTGCTGGTTCCCAGGATTTCCTGAGAAGTTTGGGTAGTCTAAGGTAGGCTAGGACCCCAGATAATAGTGGCTGGTGTGTTTTTTGAGGAACGCTTCTTTCAAGCAGGAGGCTCAAGTTTGACAAACCTTCCAGGGTTCGGGGCAGACCTAAGGATTCTTTCAAATTTCACTGGGGAGAAAGACCCAATCCCGCTGAAGGCTTGACTCTTAAAACTATAACTAGGGGAACCCTCAGGAGGTGTAAAATTAGAATCTCGGGAGGGGGATGAGTTCATGCCCTCCTTCTAGCACCAGTTTTTGTTGACAGGGTTTTGCTGACCGGGTCTGCCAACAGTCATAAGTTGTCACCAGGTACTAGAAGTACCGGCCAACTCTACCTGCAAAGGTTATCAGGGGAAGTTAGATTCCCCAGGCCTTCAAGCACCTAGGTGTTGGGTCACGATGGAGCGGGGCTCAGTTGGGAGGAGTGACTATTCTCGAGGGGGATAGCTAGTTTCTTCAACTTGTTCTCTCCGGAGATTCAATTAGGTAAGGTTTCCCCTAGCGTTTTACACTTAGCAAATAAAATGAAAAAGACCCTGTAGGGTTAGAAACACTTCATCTATCTATAGTCATGTTTAAACGTTCAGAACATCAATAATACTCTGGTATACTACACTAAATACCGAAGAAATACACAACCATCAGCTAGAATTTCATCAGTAGCGAGGGAAAAGAGGTCGTTGATCTATTTAACATATCAGAGTATAAGACATAAAAAACATAAAACATGAAATACCATTAACTCAGAAGTAGGAATTCCAACAACATCATTGCAAAGAACTTTCCCTTCTTCATTAATGTCTCTTCTAGCAAGCACTGGTGCGTGATACAATGATGGCTCTAGGGGAGCATCTAACTATTGAAAATAGAACAATGGAGCATTGAGCTTTGCAACTAAAAATGAGAAATCACCTTTCTATTACTGTGGAAAACAAAATCATCAATTTCGGCGACCCTTGGAAATGGGTCGATCTAGCTATTTATACAATTATCTTCTAACCCTAACCCTATTTTACATCATGCTTCAATAAAATACAATATCTAGGGGCTGGTACTACCTGCGCCACCTTACAAAAGACCTTGAGATGGAATAGGCCTGCTACGTCAGAAGAATGAGACAAGAATATACAGAGGAAGAATTAGCCTTGAGAAGAGAGCTAGGAAGGAGAAGGAAGAAAGTAGGTCCCCTAAGGATCGAGGCTACATGCCTCATAAATGGGAAATGTGGCACCCTGTCTCCAATGTGCTAGGTGTACCTCTGAGCGGCACCTCGAGAAGACCATCCTGTCAGAAAACCAACTGTTGAGTCGACGTCCCCTTGATGTAGCCAACCACCTTCTGACAGCCTTTATTAACCACTTTTGAAAGTGACTGGTTGGCCTCGGGGATCAGGACACGGATCACTTGAAAGAATACAAAATTTTGGATCCGAGACTCCGGGATCCAGGGACTTACGTCCCCAAAAGAATAAAGAATACCCAATGTTTGAGTTTTCCCTGGCCTCCAAAGAAAGCCCAAGGTTTTTTATTATCATTGAAAGCCTGGAGGAGGTGGGAGATGCCATCTTCGTCTACATCTCTTAGGCTGGCCCTTCGATACTTAGCCACTTCAATTTGTTCCCCCAGGTTCAGAATATTCTCCTTAAACTCATCAGCCATTTTTGCCCGGTCGTGACCACTAAGTACCATGCGAGTTAATTTTATCATTTGGGCACCATCTATCCCCTCTGGAGATTGATACTGGGACTTCATTATTTCATCAAAACTCCCCAAAACTGAATCCTCTGGTGTACATGTATCTGTGCTGAGGGGGTCAGCCCCGGAAGTCTTTGCTACAAAAGACTTATATAAATTGAAAGAATATTTTACCGCATTGACTTTCTCGTACAGAGTCCCCACCAATTGCTTGGTTACCTCCAATGTGAGGTCAATTCTAGAGTGTTGGGTCCTCACAAAATCAAATGACTCGTCCCCTAGAATATCAGACTCATAAAATATTTCCTCTCCCAGGCTAAGGAGTTCTTCAAGCTCCACCTTCCATGCTTGATAATTCTTGATATCACCCTCCCACAGGTCAACAAGAGTCTCCACCTGGTGTATAACATGCTGGGCTGTGTATAAGTCTGGGAGGGTGGATACCAGGAAATGTCGGGTGTTTCCTATCTGTAGGGCGACCCACTCATCCACTGCCTGGGCCTTCTTCTTCATAGTTTGTAGGGAGTCTATGTTGCTCTACGGTAGATCTTTAGAGGTGGAAGCCTTTAGAGGAGTGGCATTGATAGGTCAGGCCAACTCGGTAAGCAACCCCATAAGGTTTGCATTTTTTGCCTTTTCTGCTTTGAGTCTTTGGGCTTCCTTCTCATAACTGGCCTCTACTACCCTAGCTTCCTCCTTTAGCAAATCCACCTCACCCTATTTTCCTATTTTTTCCAGTGATACCTCTGCAACATTATAGTCTCCGAGCTCTGCGGTTGCTTCATCGATGCCTGGGGGAGGTGTTTCCATGATGGTGACTGTTTCCCTGCCCGGCCCAGTTTGAAGAATATGAACCGTCTAGGCTTTCTTGGCCTTCGGTGGGGCCTAGAACTGGGCCATCATTTCGGCCAATGAGAGAGGAGTTCCGAGAGTGGATGGAGCTTTTTTTTTCTGCTCTCTATCAACCATTGAGGCAACAGGGGTGGCTTTTCTGCCAGAATCTGTTCCTTTGGTTCCTCCCCGGTGTCCTGCGGCTATTGCTCCTGAGTGGCGTGGACCTCATCCATCCCTTTCCCTGCATCTTCTTCATTAGAAATATCTTCCTCAGCAACCTCCATCTCCTCAGCCTTGTCCTCTGTATCCATCGCTTTGTCTGGACTTTTGTCAGCTTCCTCGAGGATTTCCTCTTCATACTGGTTTTCTTGTTGCTCTTCCTCTACTGCCGGGGCTTCTTCTTCTATTGGTACATCTTGTGGTAGTAGGGGAGGTGTTGGGATGAGATTTAAAGTTTGGGCCGCGGTAATCACCTACCCAAAGGTTGCTCCCGGGAGTGGCACCTGGAATGTGGCGGCTGGGGTTACGGTTATTCCTGAAGGTCTGGTTCCCCTTGCAGATGCCATTTTTTCACCCTGCCTTTGTTGGTCCACCCCTGGACCTTGCATCTCTTTAGCCTCGGAGGCAATCTCCGGCTCTAGCTCCCTTTCTTCTACCTGCTTTTCCTGCTCCCACACAGGTTCTTGTTTAGGAGCTTCTTGTTCTGCCCCTGGGACTTCTATTTTTGGGACTTCTATCCCTGCCTGTCTAGTGTCCCCCTGTAGATTTCCAAACTCATCAGTTGCAAAGACATCATCAAATTCCTCTTGCAGAGGGGGACTGGCTGGGACTTCAGTAGGCTCTATTTCCTTTTCCGGCTTCGGGGAACTAGAAGAGAGGATTTCTACTTGTTGGGTTTGGAACGTTCCCAACCCCAGCTCTGCCTTAGGCCTTTTTTTAAGCCTTTTCTTTCTTCAGATAACCAAAGGTGGCCCCGTATCCCTTATTGCTACTGCTTCTATTGGATCCACCACTGTTGCCTTCATCATTAAGGCTGCCAACGACGGGGAGGAAGAGGGACGAATTGGCCCGACCATTAGCACCAGAGTGGCCAGCCGTGTGATTAATTGCTCCCTCATTTGTTGGGAGGTTGCCATTGACTTCTTTATTTGTTCCTTTATGGGGACTTCTTACACAGGAGGGGTCGTGTCTATTCCTTTTCCTTTATCCGCTCCCTATGAAGAAGTCCCAGCCCCCGAAGTTAATCTTGGTGCCGGCTGGGTTTCTGGGCGGGTACTTCTGAGGCACACCCTCTTGAAGTAGGCATGACTTAGCTCGACCACCTCTTGGGTGAAGTCCTCAATTGTAGGCCCTTCCTAGGTATCCCAATTTACAGGTGTCAGGGTCATTGTATCGATCCCCTTTGCCTTGTATGGGGGATCGATAGTGGGGGCGGCGTCTGAGAAGTGCTCCAAAAACCTCTGAAGCTTCAACCTATGCATCATGTCTGCAGTCATCCTGACGTAGTGCCAGCTCCACACCTCCACTTCATCTTGGAAATCTACCCAGAAATCCTCCATATGGTCACGATGGGGCTCTAAAGCCCAGGGAAGTGCCGCTGCAATCTTACCGTGCGGATCAAAATTTTTCCGCGCTAAGTAAAATTCTTCCAAGTTGTAGCTTTTTAGTTCGTTATCCACCTCTTTTGTGGAAGCCAGGCTGCATGAGTAGTTCCCACAAATGATTGGGAACAGAATATTGGGTATCTTCTTCAGGGCAAAGAGTGCATGCACCTCCATCATCTGCCGACAGTATTCCAAGAGCACGATCTTGTCCCCACAGTGTTTGGGCAACAAGTAGGGTTGCCCGGAGAAGCTGGCGACCCTAATATAGGTATGCTGTTGGAATTGGATGTAGTAATGTCTGTAATTCTGGAACAAATTCATCGCCTCTAAGGATAGGCGGTATCTTGCATCCTGGGTGGGTGTTAGCAGGTGATAGTAAATGAACGCATCATTTACCTGGCAAAAGCTGGGGAAGCTAGCCTCCCATTGAACATGTGGGAAATAGTCCCATAGTGCCTTTTGTCCCGGGCCAATCCCGAGCACGCCGTCTGTAAGTAGCCCGTGGGCGTGGGGCCTCTGCTGCGCCAGGGCCCAGAAAACATAGGAAGACATGTAAAATTTCTTCTTCCTAGCCAGTTGAAGGAACTGGGAGTCGACATGGTTAGAAATTATGGCTGCCCAGTCGAAGTATCCTCCCTTGGTGGAGATGTCGAGGAGGAAGTAATACATCCATCTATTGAATTCTTAGGCAGAGGGCTGCCCAAAGACCTGGGCCAAAGCTATCATTTCCATTTGAATGCTCTCTTTGAACTCGGACCTGGGAATCTCTATTTTCATTCTCTTAGGGTCCCTCTTTGGAAGCTTGTGCCAATGGGTATTCATATATACCCGGGCGGCATCCTCCAGCTATGTGAATTGGGCTAAGGCATCTGACCTCGTAACCACTGAGGCCTTGGCAAATTGTGGGATTTTTAGACCCGCCTGGAATGTGTCTGGGTTGAGGGATACCAGAGGAGTAGGGTATCCAGTTGGTTCTGCGGCTGCAAGCATAACAGCCTGAACAGAAGAGTTGTAATTGGTGGCCAGTGTCAAGATAAGCTCCAGAGATTGTACAGAGCATGGGAAACAAGCCACCTTGAGGATTCTGGAGTCCCCGACATTGATTTCCAGCTAATCTCCAGCCTGTCGCTGGATGTACATTATTTTCACTAAGGCTTGCATTTCTGGCCATGTCCCGACGCTGGTGTCGGTAATAAGTTTGACTTGGGTTTGATCTTTGAGCCCACAATAACACTGCCTTGCACAAACTTCATGGCTAGGGGCATTTTCTCCAGGGCCTTTTCCATTTTGGACTTTACCGCCACCCTGGTAGCCATCACAGAAGGTAGCTTTGGACTTCTAGGTGGAGAGGATGCAGATGCCTCAGACATGTTTGGGAAGTGAACTTCAAAAACCTATGAGACAAAGTGACCATCAGAACTTATTAACAAACAAATACCCCAGGGACCGGAGATCTTACCACCGTGATGCCCGCTTTTCCTGAAAAGTTAGTTTCATTCAAAAAAGGGAACCGAAAAGCACATGCATCACATGAACTTAAGATTTTTACTAAACATCTGGGTCCAGGGATTTTATCACACTTGGTAAAGACATGGGATGGATGGTGGTAGGAGACCCAGAGCCCGGAGAAGTAACCGTTGGTGAGGAAGTGTAAAAAGGCAAGTCGTCAAGCCCATGTGGGCGCCACATGCATAGGTATTAAATGAGGGTCTGATTGGTTTTATGGAAGAGAGAGAAAACTGCCTATTTGAAACCGACCGAGAGCCAAGTTTCAAACAGGTGGTTTTCTGCCCCAAAACGAATTCATGGGCGGAAAACTAGCAACACAGGCAACTCGACCACTTAGCTAAGCTACCCGAAAGGATATACATAAGAGCTGAGGGATATATACATGGGAATGGAGGGATATACAACTAATATATATAAACTTACACATACATACACTACAGAATGACATCCGCGGGAAACTAGGCAAGGCACAGACTATACACAGCTTTATACATAATCTACAAACTAGCTACTTCTGCGTAGAGGGCGAACAACTCTCTGGCAGAGCTGACCTAGTAATTTGTGGAAAAACTAGAAAATAGGAAACAAACAAAATAGAAAGACAACAAACAAACAAACGATGAAGAAGAAACACAAGGCAAATGAAAAGAAAAATGGCAGGAACAGAGACACCAACCTGAGAATGCCGAATGGTGGAGGAAAGGAGGAAGTTACCACAAGAGCTCTGCAACAGCTACAACTGTTAAACAATCACAACCGCCACCACGAAGCACTCACAATCACCTTAGAAAGGATGGAAGTGTTAAGCACTGATTATCGCTAACTTTCTACAAATCGCTCTAAAATTGCTCTGAGTGCTTGAGTGTTTTAATCACGGTAAATGTGAAAGTGATAGATAAGTTCTATTTATACCCGTGGTAAAGAGGTGATCCACCCCCTTTCGGCAATCTCTGGATAAGCAAACCTCCGGACCCCAGACCCGGGGATTCTCCGCGACGATCACCTTTCGACATTCGTAGCGAAGAATCCTGGAGTTCAAAATCTGACTCCCAACGAAGAACGACCTCTGGGACCGGAGTCCCAGAGATGAAAACCAAACAAACAAAACACAACAATGGGGGAGAAAACCCTGGAGAAATAAAACAAAGGGAAAAAGACAAGGCAAGAGCCACAAGCAAAAATAAACAAAAGAAAAAAAAGAGGGGGGACCCAACATTTTGCACACAAAATGTAGGGACGGAGATGCAGGGCATAACAGTTACTTGTCAGGTTTCTATATCCTTTTTGTCATCGGGAAACGCCTAATAGTGTTTGTTGGGGTGCTTACAAATTTGTAGTATCAGGTAACCATTGCATCGGGTAGTGTTGTGCCCTGTCTGTCGGTGTAGTGTAAATCGATGGTGTAGATCATGTTTTTCCTTGTGTATACTAATGGAAAAATATAATGCCTTCAAGTAATGCACCACTTTTGCAGGGTCAGTGGTGGGTGGCGATGGGAAAGAGAAAGTGCACTCTTCTTATTGATCATTGAAATCAACACCTAGATCCATCGCCCCATGAACCACTCAGGTTAGTGGTATTCATTGTGAAGGAAGAGAGAATATTCTCAATGTGTTTTTCCTGGCCTTCCTCCATGTTCTGTGTTAGTTGAAATTGATTGTTTGGGTCTGATTGACGGATCTGAGGAAGTTTGTGTGCAACATCTTCTATTAAAATGTTTACACCAGACATGGTGAGCATTTTCTGCACTGTCAAAGCATCATCATCCTTATTAATTTGGAAACAAGTGTTGGGTTTCACATCCTCATCAAGTGCATTATGGTTGAGAGGCCATATTCCTGTCCTACTAAATCTCACCACAATGTTGGAAATCATTAATGCTTTTTCCAATAATTTGTTGCCTAGTTCTGCAAATTCTGCCCGCCTAATTTCTACATTGGGGTTCTTTTCTAGCCATGATACTCTTTCAAATTTTAAGTATCTTATGAAAGTGGAAAACACACTCACATATAGGGGGTGCAATCTATGGGAGGTGTGAGCAAGAAATGTTAGTAGGTCAACACTAAGCATCCTTGCCTCCTAGATGGTTGTCACGACAACGTGGCTTCCATGGCCATAAAAATGAGGAGGTGCTTGTCTGTGGGGGAAACACCACCAAGAACTAATCACATGAAGTGGTGCAACCAGTTGAGGAAGAGTTATTTTGTCACCAATGCATGTGGCTAGGTTTCCATGCAAGCACCCAGTTCCCATTTGGCGATGTAATTCTTCAACGACCTCTGCCCCTTAAAAAAGTAAAATCCTAGAATTATTTTCCTAGAAGCATTGACATAATATAGAATGGTACTCCATTCTCAACTCTTGGGTGTTATGTACGAAACTCTCCTACTCCCTTTTCTGGATAGTACCATCATTGCCCCATTTTTTCCCGCTTGGACACCACTCTCATCACAATTCCAAATGCAAGATGAACCATATGGATTTGCCTCATATGTTTCTAACATTGTGTCATAGAAAGAAGAGACCACTAACGCTCTGAGGTTCAATGCCCTGTATTTGTCGAGGCCGTTAGCTATCCAAAATGTGAGCTTAGGATGACACTTCTTAAAAATGGCCCACCAATACTTTCCTTGAATACCATCCTTGAAAGGGTTGTGTCTGCCTTAAAAAAATTGAGCAAAAACTGCCTTCAAGTTGAAAATTTCCAATCCATGACCGAGTCGTGTTGTCTGTTTGCACCATTCAAAATTTTCTTCTTCTTCTTCGATTGTTGTAAGGATAGTTGGGGGTTATTTCTTGGAGGTGGTAATGATACCACCCAACCATTTGGATAGTGTTGTTGCGATGCACCATTTCTTTGATGTAGCCCTCACTAATATGTCATTTACCTCTACATCTTTTAGTGCACCTTCCATATCAGATTGAGACCACAAATTTTGTGGGAGTGTAACTTTGGGCGGTCTTACAAGAGTGATAAATTCCGTTGTTGGTAGAGTATCATGGGATTTTATGAGAACAAGAGGAGTGGTTTTTGGTTTTGGAGGGAATGTTATTCCTCTTTTATGTGAAGGAAAACTTGCAGATGCTCTTTTATTCTTCGCAGGAGCTTTCATTTTGACTGACCCAGTAATCTGCATGCAATCAATATAATACATACGTTAGTAGGGGAAGCAAGAAAATATAATTCTCAATAGCTTGTATAGTGTCTATAAATTTGAACCATGCTTGAAGATGAGCACCAAACAATTGAAAGAGACTAACCATGTCATGTTGTACAATCATGCTTTCTTGAACATAAGAAGCATAGTCCCAAATAGAACGTGTTCTCTTTTTGAGATGAGGCCATTGGAAAATGATTCACAAAGGAAAATAGTAGGGATGGAAAAGTGTAATAGATGAAAACATATATAATAGTTAATGAGACATGCCTTATTGTTTAGCGCTGCTCATATTATAGTTGAACGGGTATATTAAATAATGTTACGTTAACTATCGGTTGATAGTTAACGTAACATATATACATATATTACGTTAAATATCAACTGATAGTTACGTAACATACCATTGTGATTATCGACTGTGTCAATTTCTATTAACATGCCACTCAGTTAAATAGATCACCCTCGATTTATATGATTATATATATATATATATATATATATAAAATAACTTAACAATATTATTTATTATATATATATATATATATAATAATTATAATAACAATATAACTTATTTGATTATATCAATCAAATCGATGCTATTATTTAACACTCCCTCTTAGCGAGAGTGGATTGATAAATTTTGTGAATTAGCATTAGAGTTGAATTGGATCTAGATTTGCAAAGTAAGTTGTATGTATCAGATCACACCTGCTGATTACTTTTTAACTATTGTATCAGTCAAAATTATTTAACCAAGTTGACATAAAATTCATTGTATAAATCCTTTGAGAAAGGTGACATTCAAGTGGAATGTTCTAAGTCCTCTAACAAGGCCACTCCTGACAGGGTGGTTAAGTCCTTTAACAAGGTCACATTTAGCAATGTGTTTTGTAACCTTTAACAGGGTTGGTTCCTAACAGAGCTCACTTTAGAAGAGTGAAAAGTTGATAGCATGTTATTGGTGGTTTTTCCCAAATTGGGTTTCCATGTTAAGTATTGGTGTCAACTTGTGTGAATGTTTATGTTGTGTTTTACTGTTAAGTTTCTACAAGCTGATTACATTTGGACAGTAAACTACATATGTATGTTGTTGATTTATGCTATTGCTGCCAAGCATATCTGAGTTGTTCAAAGTGGTATAAAGTTTAAATTGGTACATCTAGACCTGAGGATAACTTATTCACCCCCCCCCCTCTCAGTTATTTTGAATTCATTCTAACAAGAAAGTAGAAGGTGTCAACGGAATTCAAAGAAATTGAATAACATAAATGATTACAAATAAGTCACATACATTTCAAAAAAGATTGACTGCTAATACATGACATTCAAAGACATAATATGGATCTCTGTAGATGTAGTGTAATTTGAAACCTGTGAAAGAGTGAAATACAGTTGAACAATATTGCATTGCTAATACATGACAATCAAGGAAAAAATATGGAGCTTTGTATATGTAGTGTAAATTGAAACATGTGAAATAATTGGAACAACAAACCTTCATCCTCTTCAATGAGTGCAGTATCTTCCTCCTCCTCTTCGATGATTATTCTTGGTGTCAACAATGACTTGCATGAGATGATTTCAGTTCAATTTGTATGTTTAAAATGCAATCTATGTATGCCTGGCCTCATTAATGTGTGTACTGTTCTCAGTTTGAAATTTGAATCTCCTTTGAAATTGCGCATCTATTTTGTTTTTGCAATTTACTTCTAATTTGATTGCCTTTGAATTGAAAATGATGACCTTATGCAAATTTTATTGTTGATGCAGACATATTGAACATGAAATGACCAGTACTTGTGCGAGTGAGGTGGGAAGATGGGATGGGGTGGTGGAAATACAAGTCATTCAGTTGTGGCCTTTCCTACATTAATACTTGATATGGTGGAGTTCATTCGCCATTTGTTTGCATATTTTGGGTTCATGGAGAACCGTGTGGCATTGAAATGAAATATGATTGTATTGTGATAGGCTTCGCCAGAATCGCACACATAATATGTTGGTGTTTGTTTTATTTTACATTGGAACAATTTCTTAGTGTATACAACCCAACTCTAGGCATGCCATGATGTGTCAGTTAGATTGACAACTCATGTCAAATCTATACAGACTCGTCAAACCACCTTGTTTGCAACACAAATAGTTTTAGTTTTATATAAAATGAAACAAGTGGTTAACCATTTAGTGTTAATATTTTGATCTAATGTTGTTTTGTAGTTTTAAGTGACACATTTTGGCTAATTTTGTTGCATCTACGGGCCCACAAATTTCCTATTACTCTAACATATATTGGACCCCGCGCACGTATTAGCATCCCTCCTCTAGTAGGTGCATAAGTGGAAAAAGTCACTTTAGATCAGATTTGAAATTGACTAACTAGAGAAAGAGCCTTAGTGATCCAAACATTTAGTTTTTTCAATATGAGTTAGAATAGCTTGCCAAAGGAAATAATTAAGAATCTAATGATTTATTCGTGGTCAATCCATTTCCAACCAAACATGTCTACTCAAGAGGTTTTCAAAAAAAGCATTGACACTAGGATTGAGTTTTTGTGATTGAATTTTAGAGTCAAAAGCAAGCTAAAAGTGTTCAGACATTACAAGGCATGACCCATATTGTCTTGATCTTCCAAGAAGGTGAAGAAATAGTCATGAATAAAATGACCTATAAAAGGTTGCAGATTAGATTTTGCAAAGGAAATGCCTTTAAACACTCTAGACCTAACAATGTTGGATAACATATGTCCAAACCTTTTATACAATAATACATAAAGCTAGAGAAAGAGGACAACATTAGCAAATGGAGAGAACACACCCAAAATTATAATAAGACTTTAACCATTGATGATGAGACAAGTTAAGGCATTCACTAAGAGCATTTAAATTAGTTGAATGGAATTGGGACAAAACCCAAGGGCTCAAAGCATGGAAAAGCAACCATTCAATACAATAAGAGGCTTGGTAAAGTGTTTTTAAAATAAAAATAAAAATTTTCTGATGAAAGTGGTCTTCCCATTTTATGCCTTCCCAAACATCACTAATATTCTATAGGGTATATTTATTTTTTATGGATCCAATTTTTTTAGGCTAGAATATAAGAAAAAGGAAATGACAAGTAGAAAATTAATCAATCTTGCAATAAGTATTTAGCAAAGTAATTGAATGCCAATTTTAGATTTCATTAAGATGGATTTCTGCAAGTATTAATTGAATATTGCATTTATTTATAGTAAAAACTAGGTAACCAATTTAAAAAATTTCTTGGTAAACTTGGAAGAGATCAATCGAAACAATGTCCAATTGAGCTTTATAAAATTTCAATGAGAAACCATTACAAATAAGGGCTTTTTCAATAGCCATAGAGAAAGAGTCATCAATAAGATTTGTGAAAGTGAGTTTCTATTCACAAAGATATATCTAATACTTGAATAGACTACTAGGGTCCACAATTACATACTAGTGAAGAGTTATCTTAGAGTCAAAAGAATATTCTTTAAGGAACTTAGTGAGATTCAAGTGGTTAAACTAGAATTTATAAAAAAAATTGCCATGATATTTGAGCTAGTGCAATTGTATCCCCAATTGAGCTCCCTGAGTTGTATGATTATCAACCAAAAAAATGTACCAAAGCTAACCAATACATGATAATATCTCATGGGGGAGAATTAAGCATCACTATCTTGGTGGTTATCTATTCAATGAAAGAGGAGTGAATAATTGTAGCTAGTAATGTAATTAGGACTAAACCCTCATCCATTGGAATATAAATCATAAGAGGGATATGCTTGACTAACTCTTATTCAAATAGAGTCAAGAAACATCGTCTCGATTCCTTTGTTGCATGAACGACTGCATGATTGATTTAGATTTGAGCTAATCAGGTCCAAAGTATGCATAAATGAATACATAAATTCACAAAACTGACATATAGACAAACAAAAGGTACATTCAAGTATAGAAATGGAACAATGATGAAGAAATGCACCTATGAAAGGAAGAAAAGTTCAAATTTAACGTTCACTAGGGAAAGAGAAATAGGGTTGTAAAATGTAGTCTATTTATACCCGAGAGCATATAATAAGAGAAATGAGCACTTGCAGTAAGTAGATTAAGTGATCATACAATATATACTATTCTAGTGATAGAAAGAAAAATTCATTCATCCATAACACACATATATAAACCCTTATAGCTCTTTATATTATATTATATCATCATGCAAGAGGTAGGTCTTAGGATTTTCTCTATTCTATCTTATCTTACATATATCTTCTATATATCTCTCTATCTATATGTCTTCCACATATGATTTACACTTCTTACATAAATGTTTCACATGAATGGACATGACTCCTAGAGACATATAGTGATACTTATTTTCTTTATCGATCCTTTGTAGTAGCCTACAGTATGCATCAAATTTTGGTTCTGGGCCCCTTCACCTACTAACATTATCCCCCCTTCTAAGTGATGTCTTGTCCTCAAGACATGATGCTTAGTTGGGTAGGAGACCTTGATGAGCCACTTTAATTTGATTAAATAATTTCTCTTTGTGTTTTTTTTCTTACTAGAGTGTGGAGATATGTCCCTAAATCTAGACTAGTGTGTTCTCTGCCTCATTAAGACTTGTAGGTATTTGAATTTTTTGAGCAACTTGGTTTTCTTTGCCTAGTATTTCTATCTTGCGAATTATGTGAAATTGCACATTATTTCTTGTGTTTTCTTGATCTTTTCTTTTATGTGCCCCCTTTGGATGTGGAGTTCTTTAGAAAGGTGTGAAAATTTTCCATTTGAACCCTCATTGCACCTTCCATGTCTTGAAGAGGGTTATATGTAGGATTTTCTTGTGTTACTTGATCCTCTAAATTGACCATTTGGCTCGTTAGGACTTTAGTTATTATAGGCCACTATAAAAAAAACTAGTAAATAACCAATGCCTTGGCTCTTCCTCATAAACTCTTAATGTGCTCCAATTTTGAATATTTAGCAACACATTTATTTATGTATTTGTCTAATCTTTTCTTTAATACCTCCTATTGGGAATCTTTCCTTATATTGTCCTTTACAAAGGCCAAATCTCCTTCAAGGTTGTTCACAAATTGTTTGAGTTGTTGGGGAAGGGAAAGTGAGCTATCCTAAGGTAGATGGGGAATCACACTTTGAGAAACTTCCTATAGTTTCTCCTCATTCTTCACATGTTCACTCCATAACTCCTCATTTCTTGTAGCATGAAGGATGTCTCCTAATTGTATATTTTTCAATCGTGAAATTCTATACAAATCCACTTGCAACCATTTTTGTAAGGTGTGTGCCCTTGGTCTCAGTCATTCCATGTAGCGGTTGGTGACAAGGGTTTAACAACCTCTTGTGTATTTCTATAATTCTAGTGGTTGCATTGGCCATTGACAGTTTGAGCTTTTGGTGCAATGACAACCCCCCAATCTAACAATTGGTATCAGAGCTAAGTACTCTAAAGAGATAAGTTTAATATACTTGAGTAAAAAATCTGAAGATCTATAAGAGGGAGGCGCTAAAGTTGAATAGGGATAAATTATCTACATGGAAAAGAAGGATGAGGTTGCACTTATTTGGAATTGGAGAGTATGCAATATACTATCTTGATAATGAGTATTCACCACCACCATTTGGGCCTATGACACTTGAGAAAATAAGAGAAAGGAAATATCACACACAAGTTATGATTGAGATATCCTCTTCTCTAACCAACATAGAGTTCAATGACCTTAAAGGATGTGATACAACACAACATATGTGGGATAAGATTGCATTGGTATATGGTGGAGATCAACATGTTCAGAAGGAAAAAGTTGAAGGTTTGAGAGGCAAATTTGATTCTATGAGAATGAAAGAAGGTGAAACTGTCGCACAATACAATACAAGATTGAAGGAAATTGTGAATGCTGTCAAAGGTGCTGGAGGACATATAGAAGAAGAAGATGTAACAAGTAAACTGTTGAGGACATTATTACCTATATATGCTATCCAAGTGTTTGCAATACAAGAAATGAGATACATTCCTCAGATGCTTGTTTCACTAGATGCTACAATTGGTAAGTTGATTGATTTTGAGCTAAATGGATTTGACAATAGTTTACCTACCACTACCAAGATTGAGTATGCATCTACCATACCACTACCAAGATTGAGTATGCATTCAAGTCATCTTTGAAAATTGGAAGCTCTAGAGAGTCTAGATCTGGTGATGGTTATGCAAGTAGTGCGAGTAAAATGTTTTACAGTTGAAAAAGTGAGAGAGAAGACCTGTATGCTGAAGATGAAAGAAACCTAGAAGAGTTTGAATCTCTACTAGCTAGAAGACCATAGAGAGGAATATGCAAGTACCGAGGCAAGATACCTTTGAAATTTTTTAACTATAATAAGATTGGTCACATTGCAGCTAGATGTCCGGACAATGACAATGATGAGAAGAAAGACAACCAAGATAATAACAAAAGAGAGAACAAATTCAGGAGATACAAAGATTTCAAGAAAAAAGGTAAGAATTCATGCCACATTTCTAATGAAGGACTAATTAATGATGATATAGATGATGATGATTGTGAAGAAGTTGTGTATGTTTTTATCAAGGATGATTCTCATGGATTAAAGCTGCGAAAGAAGAGATAGATCAGATTGAAAAGAACAACACATGGAATTTGGTACTGAGACCTAAGGATAAAAATGTTATTGGTACAAAGTGGATTTTTAGAAAAAAAAACTGAATGAACATGGAGATGTAATCAGAAAAAAGCAAGACTGGTTTGCAAAGGGTATGCACAAGAAGAAGTTATTGATTATGGTGAGACTTTTGCATCTATTTCTAGATTAGGAGTTAGAATTCTACTAGCATATACAACTTACAAAGGATTTAAAGTTTATCAAATGGATGTCAAGTCTACATTTCTTAATGGTATTCTTGAAGAAGAAGTCCATATTGAACAACCATAAGGATTTGTTGAGAATACTAACAAGGACATGGTAGATAAACTGCGCAAGGCATTGTATGGATTGAAAAAGGAACCCCGAGCATGGTATGAAAGGTTACATTCATATTTATTCAAGATTGGATTTCAAATAACAAGTGACAATAGTAATGTGCATCTGAAATGTGATAGTAATAATAAGATTTTGATTGCTGAAATATTTGTTGATGATATTACTTTTGGAGGAACTAACACATTATGTATATATTTTGTTGAGGAGATGAGAAAGGAGTTTGAGATGTCCATGATAGGAGAGATAAAATTATTTCTTGGAGTACAGATTCAAAAAGTCAAGGATGGGATCTACATCACATAATCAAAGTACATCAAGGAGATCTTAAAGACATTTGGTATGGAATATTCAAGACCAGTTGGAACACCGATGGTTACTGGTTGCAAATTACCAAAAGAAGATGAGTCAAAGGAAGTGAATGAGACACTCTACCGATCAATGATTGGTAAGTTACAATATGTTGTACATAGTAGACTTGATATTTCTCATATAGTAGGTATTGTTGCAAGATTTTATACCGATCCAAAGGAGTCACACATGTTTGCAGTCAAAAGAATATGTAGATCTCTAAAAGGTACTGAAGACTTCGGTCTACTATACAACAAAGGAGGAGATTTTGATTTGAAGGTTTACACTGATGTTGATTGGGCTAGAAACATTGATGATAGGAAAAGTACAAGTGGATGAGCTTTCTTTTTAGGAGAAGGATTACTAACATGGCTGAGTAAGAAACAAAGTTGTATGTCACAATCTACTGCTGAGGTAGAATATGTTGTTGCAGCTATGAATTGTTTAAACATTATATGGATCAAACAACTACTTGAAGGTATGCAAGAGGAGATTACCAATCCAATTATTATATTTTGTGATAATACTAGTGTTATCAACATATCAAAGAATCTGGTGATGCATTCTAAGACCAAGCACATTTATATCAAGTATCATTACTTGAGAGAACAAGTTCAAGACAAGCATGTGATATTGGAGTATGTGAATTCAAAGGAGTAGTTAGCAAATATATTCACCAAGACACTACCAAAGGATGATTTTGAGTATCTCAGAGGTAAATTAGGGGTCCTACCCCTCTCTAACATTCACTAGATAAAGATGCATGCTACATCAATTCTAGAATTCATTAGAATATCTATTTTTTGAGTTGATGCTAGTGTTCACACTTTAGGTGATGTTTGAAGCTATTAAAAATAATTATGTATGAAATGAGATTCAAGTACATGCTAGGTATAATCCACTGCCTGAACAATTTTTCAGGAGGATGTATCTTTGGAATTGTTTTCAAATAGGGAGAATGAGTGATTGGTGATTAAAGGGAGAATAAGTGTTAGAGAGAGATTGATTGATAATTACAGACAGAATGAGAAATGGAGTATGTTGATGGACACAAAGGAAAACTAGAAAAAGAAACTAAGAGGGAGAAAAGGCAGAACAAAGGTATCAGAGTATGCCATCATCAATTGACAATGTTTCCATCAAACCCAAAGAGGGAGATTGTTACTCAACTGATGGTGATGATGATGAAGACCGAGATAAGAGGTATACAAGATTGTAGAAAGGATTAGATTAGTTGTTATTTTTTCATTGATGTCAAGCAACTGATTTCTAGTTCATATTAATTTGCCATATCTTTTAGAGTATGATTTAACTGGGTAGTTAATACAGATCAGACAATGATAAGATCATATTGGTATATTTTTTTTCTACTTTATATTTGATGTTATCAAGTGGGTAAAGCGGATTGGTCAAGTCGGTAAAGGAAATAGTTAAGCTACCGAGCAGGATGAAGTCTTTCGATAAAGGGAAGTGTATGTCGGTAAGAGAAAATGAGACACCAAGACACTAAGAGCAAGCCAAGACACCGAGTACATGAAAGTTAGTTATTGAGCATGGAACAAGGATCAAAATGACATTTAATGAAGAGCCCCATTGATCTAGAAGATTCCAAGGATAAAGAAGAGTTATTTACAAAGATCTAAGATCAGGAAAATTCAAGGTAATGATCTATGGTAAAGCTTAAGTGACAAAAGTGATGGTAGCACTTCCAATAAAATTTCAAGTTCTAAGGTGATGCTAACGCGGTTAACCGAGTATCAATTTCATTGAATTAGATCATAAAGTTGATCTGACAACTAAGAGTAAACAAAGGAAAACCTAATCAAGGAGATTAAGAGGCAAAAATGAGACTATATAAAGGATGAATTTGAATGATAGAAAGGCTGGCGAGTTGAAGTGTGGATGTGCTACCGAGTGAAGCAGTGAAGGAAATAAAATGTGAAATCTGAGTCTAGAGAAAGGATTGATGAAGTGTTGAAGACATTAGTCAAAGAGCGCATAAGGGATCTGATCAAGCAAAAAGGTAGTTGTAGTATTACAAATCAAATTCTATATTGTTTCTTATTAATATTTGTAGCAGAGAAATATCTTAACCGAGTGGACTTAAAAGTCTTATTGTAAATCCTTTTGAAAGGTGACATTCTAAAAGAGTGTTCAAATCACTTTAACCAGCCCACTCCTAACAGGGTGAAGAACCTAACAGATCTGAGGGAAATCCCCTAACAGGGTCACAATTGACAATGTGCATTGTAATCTTTAACAAGATTGGCTCTTAACTAAGCATACTTTAGAAGAGTGTTTTTATTTATGGGTGACAATTCCCACAAAGGTTTTTCCCTAATTGAGTTTCCTTGTTAAATACTGGAGTCATATGTTTTGAATTTTTATTGTGCATGACATCTTCTGATTACTTAATTTGTTGATTGAAATATTGAAGTTATTGCTGATTTGGTTAATGTTGAAGTTTGTCTTACCGAGTTGAATAAGTGTTTAAGTTTTAAGGCTTAAAGAATCATTTTTTTTTATTCACCCCCCCCCTCTCAGTAAACCAACAACTCTACCATTGGTATTTGTGATGGAACTACTTTTATTTTCTATTATTTCTCAAATCAATCTTTAGTTTCTTTTATTGTTTAGGTGGGAATGGAGGTCTCTCAGGTAGTGGTATCTTTTCTTTTGTTAGTTTTCTCTCCTAGTGGACAACTCTCTAGTGGAGGAGGCTCTTTTATATATTCAAAAATCATTTTAGTTACCTCTTTTTTTCCTTCTGGATCTTGCCCACATATTTCTAATCTTCTTCCATGAGTCTCTCAATTCTATGTTTTGTGTAGAGCTCTTGGGATTATGGTTGACCTAGCACCTGCTTTTACTCTTTAGTGATATTGGGGTTGACCTTAAAAATTTCCTTCTCTCATATATACTCTTCTTTTTCTGGCACTTTGGCTCTCCTTTCATGTGTTCTAGAAATTATCTCCTCTAGGAAATCCTTCATCACCTCATCCAATGCTTTATTGGGCTAGTTTACATATCTCATTGAACATTGGATTGTTCTATCTTTTTTCACTGTGTCCATTTCTCCATATATATTTAATATTTTTTGTAGCGTCCCATGATGTAGGATGACATTGGTAGTCATAAAAATGACAATTGGCGGTTCTAATTGCTCTAAGATTTCTTATTGAGTAGACCTTGGGGTTTTTCATCATTTTTTCTTCTTCTTTAGAGGTTGTTTGACTTAGTTGGTCTCTTCACCCTCTAAATTTTTTTTCAAATTCAACATATTTTGCTTCTTCCTTTGTCCTCTCCTTATATGTTATTGTTGTCTTTTTTTCCATCTATTTTAGTTGTACTCCTTAGGATGTCTTTTGTGGGGTGATTTGTGGTGTTCTCCCCTTCTCTAAAGTGGATACTTTTAGTGCAAAAGGAGGTGACACCTTTTGATTAACCCAATGAAATATTATGGAGTCTCTTTGACCTCCTTATCAATGATGGATCTTATTATATACTTGTGGAAAAAAATTGTGCAAACCCTCCTTCCTATATACCCTATTGCTTGTGGAGTTTTTCTCTATTTTTCATCAAAATCTCACAAGATTCCTTAGGTTTTATTAGAAGGGTGGTGGCATATGGATCTATTTCTTGCGTGACGAGTTCATATTGTAGTTGTGGTATCCAAACTATTCGTAGCTCTACCACCTCCATGTATATGTACTCTTTATCTACCATAAATGTGATTGTGTTGGTTTCTTAATTGGTGGATTCGTGGGAGATTCTCTCTCTCTCTCTCTCTCTCTCTCTCTCTCTCTCTCTCTCTCTCTCTCTCTCTCTTACAGTTGCTCCTAGAAGCCCTTTAAGAACCCCATAATATGCCACTTTGTAGGAAGACTTGGCTAGGAATTGTTAGGTTTAGTATTTTATTTGTGCAAAAATTATCTGGTCCTTTTGGTAGATTTATTCCTTAAAATAGGACAGTTCATTCAAATCATAGAATAGAAGGAAAATCAACAATGTGCAATACCAGAAAAGATATCTGAAGCCCTTAATCTTCTGAATGTTCCCCATTAGGTATTCTGGCATGACCTTGAATATATCAAAATCCTTCCCCTTTATGACCATTTTGTGTGAATTGTGGTAGCAGTGGTTGAGTCCTTCTAGTTGGAATAATATATTTTGTACGTTATCTAATCAAGATGGAATTGGGAAATACTAAAATCTAATTTTTTCAGTATTTTCTGTCTCAGTAAACTGTATTTTTGAAGGTCTTCGGGGCATTTCTGGGTCCGTCTCCTCTAGAGAAGTGTAACAACCAACGGTTTCAATTCTTAGATTTGGGTCTACAATTTTGGATTATCTTTCCAACAAAGTAAATGGTTCACAAATCAGAGCTAGGACTAGAAAGTTATGCCTTCTCCAAGTAGGTCTAAAATTTTATATAGTTTTTTGAAAATTTTGGTAGTTTTAATAAGTTTATTTGTAATAAACATTATGAGGACTCTTCATTTCATTTCCAAGAGATTCTAGTGACTCTTGAGATCCTTCATGTTTGTATAAACTGCAATTTTGAAAAGAATGGATCACTTTTTGGCTTGCAATTCTTTTGTTCATCTTTATTTTTTTTATTGAATTCAACAATAACACATGCTTCACACCAGGCATTGTAATCTAATTTATTAATTCAGATCATTATCCCCAATGGTAGTTGTGTAACCAAAATCCTAGCATGCATATATCATCAAAGGATAACTATAGAATCTTGTAATCTATATGAAATAAGTAGCTTTCCTATCAATACTAAAAAATGATGAAAGCGTGAACAAGATAACCTCAAATTATCAAACATAAACCAAGCTTGCATCCTAAGATCTCCATATTCCTCAAGTGTACTTTGAAATATTGTAAACAATGCTCTCAAAATTTGAAAAGACCAAGTAAATTTTGATAAAAGAAAAGCTCAATATTGTGGTTAAATATGTTGGAGATTTACTTCTGGCACTTAGTTGATTGTATGTTTGTCATTGATGACAACATATAAGATACAACAGTGTTCTGTATGTACTTATCAGAATGATGATGTTAACCCTTGCGTGGTTATATTCATGTTGTAGACATGTTGTTGATGCTTTTTTCATACATGCAGGATCAGATTTGATGTTTCAGTTAAGTTGTATTAATCTGTTATTGGTAGTTATAGTCTCTAGAGAGTATCTGTTCAGAGCCAACGTATTTACCATGTTTCTTGAGTTGCACCTATCTTCAAGATACACATGTGTATATTCATGATTAGTTATGAGTTAACCATGTTCAGTTAAGAGCGCCTATCATGTTTCATCAAGATCGTGTTGTTTGACATAATTTGGTGGAGCCGACTTTGTGAAGCGTTGTGTCTATTCAGTTTATATTGTGCGGTTGTAATTATGCTTGCTTGGTTAGTTTAGCTGACAAGGATTTTATGAAGAGTTTTCTAACAGGTCGCACGATCTCATACTTTGAGGAAGATACTTATAGTAGTTCATTCATGAACGCTAAGTGTGAATGAAAAGAAAAGTGACAAAAAAAGTACAAAGAAGAATATCAGTTGTGTTTCATTCATCAAGGATCTATGTGAAGAAGCAGTGGAAGATTACAATACATTGGAACTTATAAAGATAGCAGGTCTACTCTATAGTTCGTCATCACATATAGTGTATATCTATTCTACAGAAGGTTGTAGACTTCACCATTGAAGTAGTGAGCTTTTGGACAGTGAGTCCTCACCCTTAACAGGGTTATTTGTAAAAGACTCCTAACAGGGTCAGACCCTTAACTAGGTCACTATACTTATTGCATTGTAAAGAACAACTCCTAATAGGGTTGCAAGATATTCTAACATGGATTATTATAAACAAGTATAGTTCATTGTGGGTACTAATTCCCACTGGGGTTTTTACCATTTGGTTTACCCATAACCAAATTGTTGTGTTGTCTATTGTGTTATTTGAATGTGCATTTACTTTATTGTATTCTAGAGTTAATAAGAGGAAAGAATTAAATTAACTAATAACTGATTCATCCCCCCCCTCAGTTATCCTTTGGGACTATTCTAACAATTGGTATCAAATCCAAGTGCCTTGGAGAGAAATCCTAACAACTTAAGGTAGATCAGATAGCATACTTCAGAAAACAGAGTCTTAAGTTCGATGGAGAGAACTATCTGAATTGGAAGAACAAAATGATAACACATCTACAGTGTATTGGTTTTGATATCTTTGAGATAGCCACACAAGAAGTTATTATTCCCTCTCTAAAAGACCTTGCAAGAGATGATGCTACTAGTAAACAAAAGGATAAATTCATAGCTAATGCAGTTGCCAAAGAAGCCCTTATAAGTACACTATCTGACAGTGAATTTTCTGAGATCAAGAAAGTAGACAAGGCATACACAATATGGAAGTATTTAGAAGACATGTTTGAAGAAGATACCAAGAAAAGAATGTGCGCAGGAAAACATGGAAAAATAAATACAAAAATCTTGAGATGTTACCTGAAGAGAACATCAGAGCCTACAATCAGAGGATAAAGTAAGTAGTTTCTGGAATCAGAAACAATGGTGGAGAAATTTCAGAAGAAGACATAATGGACAAGCTGATGACTACATTGACAACAGACTATGAGAGAAAGATCAATATTCTAGATGAAACCATGCAATTTTCAAAAGACTTCAAGAGAGAGAATTTGATTAGTAAAATATCTGCATTTGAGATATCAAGATTGAAGACTGAACCCAAAAGTGAAACAACTTTCAAAGCATCAATACATGGTAAGAAAACTTTACCCATTTCTAATGAGAAAGAAGAAGTTGATGAAGAACTAGAAGAAATTATTGCCATGATTCCCAAAAGAGAAAATAAAGGTAAAGGAAAGTATGAAGGACAACTTCCATTCAAATGCTTTTCATGCAACAAGATTGGTCACTTTGCATCCAAGTGTCCCACAAGAGTGAAGAAGTTTAGATCTGATTACAAACCTAAATACAGAAAGGAATGCTACCATGCTGAAGAAGGTGTAACAAATGAAGATTCAGGAGAAGATGAAATTGGATTTGTTGCCATTAAAGACATGGAAAAATTTCTTGAGGAAATGGACATTGAAGATGAAAAGGAAGGATAGGAGTTAGCCCTAATTTCCAAAGTAGACACCAGAACTGATTGGATCATTGACAATGAATGCTCTCACCACATGACAAGTGATAAAGACGGATTTGTTCATCTAGACAAGTACAAAGGTGGTATGGTTAGATTTGGAGATAACACTCCAAAACCTATCATAGGCAGAGGATCTATCACCCTGGATGGAAAGAACAAGACATATGATTTTTTGTATGTTGATGGATTACATCACAACTTACTAAGTGTTGGAGGGACTTGACAGAGGTTATCATTTGGAATTCAAAGATAACAAATGAATTATTAAAAACAAATAAGGAGACATGATTGCATTAGGCTCAAAAAAAAAAGGTAATGTTTTTTAGCTCAATTCATATGTAAGTTGTTTTGTTGCAAAAGTGGATGACAGTTGGTTATGGCACAAGAGACTCTGTCATATCAATTTTTACAATATAGTAAAAATAAGCAATGTCAAGGTAGTTAGAGACCTTCCAAGTATTGCAAGACCAATTGACACAATGTGCAGGGAATGTGTTATGCGAAAGCATGTAAGGAGCTCTTTCAGAAGCAAGCAGAACTCAGCTGAAAACAAGTTAGACCTAGTGCATACAAATTTATGTGGTCCTACTCAAACAAGATCATACTACAAAGAAATGTATTTCAATTTGTTTGTTGGTGATTTTTCAAGAATGATGTGGGTTGCGTTCTTAAAGGAGAAGTCTGAAGCCTTTGAGAAATTCAAAATATTCAAAGCTAAGGTTGAGAATGAATCTGGAATAAATCTAAAATGTCTAAGATTAGATAGGGGAGGAGAATTCACCTTTGACCAGTTTTATGAGTACTATGAAGAACATGGGATCAAAAGATAGTTGAGTGCTCCTAGAACCCCTCAACAGAATGTGATTGCAGAAAGAAGGAACATGATCATACTTGATATAGCGCGCACTATGATGATTGAAGGAAAAGTTGTGCACACCTATTGGAGAGATGCAGTCAATACAACAGTCTACACTACAAACAAAACACAACTAAGGCCAGGTGCAGATAAGATACCTTATGAATTTTGGTTTGGTAATGTACCTACAGTAAAATACTTCATAATCTTTGGCAACAAGTGCTACATCAAGAGAGATGATGGTGTTGGTAAGTTTGATGCTAGAAGCGATGAAGGTATTTTCCTTGGTTACTCTACTAAAAGCAAAGCATGTAGATGTTTTAATTTGAGATTAAAGAAGATAATTGAAAGTACTCATGTATAGATTGATGAGAAGTTCATGGTTCAAGAGAGGTGCTATGAATATGCACCTATGATTGAGGATGAACCCAGGCCTAGCAATAAAGACACTGTTATTGAAGAAATGTTTGATTGCATTGATGTATCATGTAATGAACCTGAATCAAGCATAGAAGTATCAAAGATTACAGATGAGGATGTCACACCAAAATTTCCAAAATTCACAACTAGATACCATTCAAAAGATGATATCATATGAGATCAGAGCAGTAGTGTTTTAACTAGATCTAAAGCAAAAATTTTAACAGTGGATGAAGAGGTATGTTTACTTTCACATATTGAACCTTTAAGTGTTGAAGATGCTTGCAAGGATTTCGATTGGCAGGAAGCAATGGAAGAAGAATTAGGTCAAATAATCAAAAATGATACATGGGAATAGGTTCCTAGACCTAGTGACAAATATGTGATTGGAAAAAAGTGGGTATTTAGGAATAAGATGAATGAAGATGGTACAATGGCCAGAAACAAAGAAAGACTTGTGTGTAAAGGATATGCACAGAGGGAAGGAATAGATTACACTAACACATTTTCCCCTGTGAGCAGAATAGAAGCCATTAATTTATTCTTGGCCTATGCAACATTCAAAGACTTTAAAGTATACCAAATGGATGTCAAATCAGCCTTTCTGAATGATGACTTGAAGGAAGAAGTCTACATAGAACATCGTGAAGGATTTAATCTATCAGATAAACTAGATATGGTATGGAGACTGAAGAAAGAACTCTATGGCCCTAAACAGGCCCCAAGAGCTTGGTATGAGAGACTAGATGGTTATCTTACCAAGATTGGATCCAAGAAAGGAGTAGCAGATTACAACTTATTCATAAGAGAGACACCTGATGGATTATTACTTGTTTCCATATTTGTTGATGACAAGCTTTAGTGCAGAATTTCCAAAAGAAATGCAAAATGAATTTTAAATGAGCATGATTGGTACTATAAAATATTTTTTGGGATTGAATGTAAAGTAGACAGATAAAGGAATATTCATAAATCAGTCCAAATATGTGAAGGAAATATTGAAGACTTTCAAGCTGGAAGACTGTAAGCTAGTATGAACTCCTATGATAACAGGAAGCAAACTTTCTAAAGAGGATGATTCCACAGTAGTTGACAAGAAATTGTACAAATATATGATTAGAAAACTTATATATCTGACTGAATCTAGACCAGACATATCTAATGCAGTTGGCATTGTTGGTAGATTTGCAGTTGAACCCTAGCAGAATCACCTAATGGAAATAAAGAGAATATTTAGATATCTAAAGGGAACTATAGACTATGGTTTATGGTATTCTAAATCAGAGAATGTACAACTTCATGTATATATAGATGCAGATTGGGTAGGTTGTATTGATGATAGGAAGAGTACTTCAGGAGGAGTAGTATTTCTTGGAGATAGGTTGGTTTCTTGGATAAGCAAGAAGCATAATTGTATCTCTCAGTCAACAACAGAAGCTGAATATGTTGCAACGGCATTGTATTGTTCAACAATGGTTTGGATCAAGCAGATGATTAAATATTTTGGTATTCAGGTTGATTATTCTATTGTTATTCACTGTGATAACACTAGCACTATCAACATGTCCAAGAACCCTATGATGCACGCAAAGACAAAACACATTGAGATCAAATACCATTTTCTTAGAGAAAAAGTTGTAGACAAAGAAGTAAAATTGGACTATGTGAGCACTAAAGAATAGTTGGCAGATATTTTCACAAAGCCTTTATCAAAAGATACTTTTGAGTATCTCAGGGAGAAGTTGGGAGTAATTCCCTTTCCTGAGTGTGATTAGATAAAGCAGCAAGTACATCAGTGCATGGTGACTGATGAATGGTTGACTACTCTATCTCTGGAGTAGTACCTGTGCCTAATTTTTTATGGCGCCCTTTGCCATTGATGTCAAAGGGGGAGTATGTAGTAAGGGGGAGCATATACTCTGGGGGAGTATATAATCATGTAACTTAAAAACACAGACAGAGGAGTTGCAACAGTGTAGAGGAATATTTGATGAGGATATTGAGAAGATTGTAAAAAGAAAGAGGACACCATGTGTTGAAGATATTTTTTAATATCATATGTTGCCATCAATGTCGAAGGGGGAGATTGTTGGAGATTTACTTCTGGTAGTTAGTTGATTGTATGTTTGTCATTGATGACAACATATAATATACAACAATGTTCTGTATGTACTTATCATAATGATGATATTAACCCTTGCGCGGTTATATTCATGTTGTAGACATGTTGTTGATGCTTTGTTCATACACGCAGGATTAGATTTGATGTTTCAGTTAAGTTGTATTACTCTATTATTGGCAGTTACAGTCTCTGGAGAGTATCTATTTAGATCTGACATATTTATCGTGTTTCTTGAGTTGCGCCTATCTTCAGGATACGCGTGTGTATATTCATGATTAGTTATGAGTTAACCATGTTCAGTTAAGAGCGCCTATAATGTTTCATCAGGATTGTGTTGTTTGAGATAATTTGGTGGAGCCGACTTTATGAAGCGTCGTGTCTATTCAATTTATATTGTGCGGTTGTAATTATGCTTGTGTGGTTAGTTTAGCCGACAAGGATGTTATGAAGAGTTTCCTAATAGGTCCCATGATCTCATACTTTGAAGAAGATACTTATAGTAGTTCATTCATGAACGCTAAGTGTGAATGAAAATAAAAGTGACAGAAAAAGTACAGAGCAGAATATAAGTTGTATTTCATTCATCAAGGATCTATGTGAAGAAGCAGTGGAAGATTACAATACATTGGAACTGATCAAGACAATAGGTCTACTCTACACTTCATCATCAGATATAGTGTATATTTGTTCTACAGAAGGTTGTAGCCTTCACCATTGAAGAAGTGAGCTTTTGAACAGTGAGTCCTCACCCTTAACAGGGTTATTTGTAAAAGACTCCTAACAGGGTCAGACCCTTAACTAGGTCACTATACTTATTGCATTGTAAAGAACAACTCCTAACAGGGTCGCAAGATCTTCTAATAGGGATTATTATAAACAAGTATAGTTCATTATGGGTACTAATTCCCACCGGGGTTTTTACCATTTGGTTTCCCCGTAACCAAATTGTGGTGTTGTCTATTGTGTTATCTGAATGTGCATTTACTTTATTGTATTATGGAGTTAATAAGAGGAAAGAATTAAATTAACTGATAACTAATTCACCCCCCCCCTCTCAGTTATCCTTTGGGACTATTCTAACAAAAGAGAAAAATGAGGGAAATGATTCAAATATATAGAATGAGAGGAGGTAAGATCAACAATCGAGTTTAACCTACATAGGATGAACAACTTAAATTGCATAGGAGGAAGTGGGAGTCAAAGATGGTAGAGTGGAGTGGTTGGAAGGAATATGGGGACAAGTGGTAGGGGAGTGGAAAAATAAAATAAAATAATTAAATTTGTTTAATTTCAAGAGCAAAGAAATAATAAATAAGGATTTTATCTATTCGCTTAATAAAAAGGGAAAATAAATAGTGGAATAAATTTTATAACTATTTAACTATAGAGGAATACTAGATAATTAAATAATCATAAAAACATTTAATCATGAAAGATAAGAGAAATGAAGAAAAATGAGTTAATTAAATAATTAAAAGCTATTTAAATAACAAGGGAAAACAATAAATTAATTAAATAATTAAATTTATTTAACTAATATCAAAGTAAGGGAATAGTTATTAGGATGATTAAATAATTAAAAAAATTAATCACGATGAAATAATGATGAGAAAATGTCAGAAGGGTTAATTTTTTATGTGTACATTTTGCCTCTTTGAGACAATGAGATTTGAGTGTTTCTTCAAAGAAAAAGAGAGAATATTAGAGGTTTATGCCTCTGTATACCTTTGAGGACCAAGGAAAGGAGGTGAGATGTCCCTCAAGAAATGATGACTAGGCTAGAAAAATATATGCATTAAGTGAAAACATGGTGAAAAAGGAGCTAGCTAGAAGGGTCTATGCTAGGTAAATGAGGGGCTATAAAAGTAAAAAAGGATGGGTCCATAAGTTACATTTGCATATTCCACTTTAAGGATCCATTTAGACAAAAAAGTAAGCATTAAGAGCGATAATAAGTGTTCCAGTGACAAGTCACTATGCAAAGAGGGTTAGGGTACATGAACAACACGACTATGAGTTAGTAGTAAGTTTTTGACTCCTACCTTGTCAATTTGAATGAATTTTTGGTCTAATTTGCAAGGTATTCATAGTTTAGTATTCAATATCACATTTTAGGCTAGATTCTATGTAATTGTCTGCTTGGTTTTTACATTTTCAATAATGTTGCACAATTAATATCCATTTTTGCACATTTACAACACTCTATGCAATTGCAAATTCAAGATTAGGTCATATGTATAGGTTTAAGGTTTATCTTATCCAATTGAAATGGAACTATGGATTTGAAGGTTAACTATGCACCTGTTCAATATACACGTGTAATTGAAACATAAAAGATTTTGACTAGGTTAGGGAAAATTTTTTTGATTGTTTTGGCTTCTAGCCTATAGGAGGGTCTGGATACATTTTTGTCAAGGGTGAGAAATATCCCTACATGAGCCTTGATATCTGAGTTGACAGAGGATGAGTGCATCACAAACAATGTAGTTGGTGAATGGCATAGAGTTTAGATGCTTGAAATCCAGGCTATTTGAGTACGATCACAACATTGATTGAGAGGTGGCATAGTGAGATGAGAAACTACCATTTATAGAATACAAAGATGAGCATCATGCTTGAAGATGAATACCAAATTTTGAATATGCTAATGCATAGTGAGAGGGTAGGGTACAACTTAGACACATGATTGGAAACTATGGAGTGGGTTCTTTGGGTTGATGAGCTTGATGTGTTTTGTACTGAGTTTGTTCTGTATTTGTCCATTTTTTACTATGAGGCATACCCACTAGTGGTTACATGCATCATTTGTGGGATTCTATTGCTATAAAATTGATCACATGGATTTTCTATTAGATGGGGCCAAGTGCTAGAGTGGATTGTTAGGGATGGCACAGAGTATGCATAAGACCCGTATTTATTATCTCTTCTCTACAAGGACACACATGAGGTAGTGTATTATGGATTCAAAAACATGGTGACAAGGATGACATTGCACCGCATATGGGCATGGGAGCAAATCACAATGACATGACCAATATCAAACAAGGTGAAGGCATCTAAACAAGCTTAAGTGTACATGTATATTGACTTTATTTCCTATCATAACATGGGAAACATGTTGTACTAGAGGAGATTTTTTAACAACCTTGATATAGTTATATGGAGGCCTTGGTTAGACTGTGAGGACTACCTAGAGGATATGAGACATCTCCTATATTATTGGTCTACATTATTTTTTATGGGTTTCCTGTATATATCATTTAGTGATTTTTACAAGGACACGTTGGATACAACTGCATAGAGTGTGGGGATTCCATAGGGATTAGTATTCTTTTCTTGTATAGTTAGAGAATGATCTTATGTAGTGCACACCATTAATCCAAATTTAGCCATTGAAAATTTTAAAAGTTTACAACTGATATAGTGGGATATGTTCAAATATGTACAAGATCTAGGTGCCACTACTAAGTATAGAGCATGGCTTGATGAAAACATGCCTCGGTGAGTATTAGGACCAAGAGATCCATTACCACTAATGAAAGCACAGTGAGGTTGTTTATACAAACATAGATTTGGATAATTAGATGAGGCCAAATGAGAGGGTAGAGCATGGTAGAGGATGTTTATGTCATTGAGGAGGTCCAAGATGAGAAAAGATATGTCTAGGATGAACATGTCTTAGGCCATATACTATCAATGAGAGATAAAGGATAGAGGAATCAATCCCAAGTATAGTAGCATGAAGGATAGGGACCCAAAGATTAATAGATAGATCAAGTGGAGGGAGGAGTGGGAGGAGATGGAGAGGTGTGACAATAGGTACAAATAGAGACTACACTATCAAAGAGGCACTACAACATTTTGGTTCAAATTTTGACGCTAATTTGCAACGACACTACCATTTGTGTGTGATTTTTGTGTTTTTTTTTCAAGTTCCCCCGACGCTATCGTAATAGCGATGGTACCATCATAATTGCGACACCCATGTGATTATAAAAAAAAAAAGAATAAGAAAGGTTCATTTCTAATTTAGCGTGATCGCATACCGTCATGCACAAAGAGGGCCCTAACTGTGGAAGCTGATTGGAATCTTCGTATATGGAAGCCACGACTTGAGGTAGGCATTCGAGCTTTGTCTTCTCATTATCAATTTCATTTTGATGGTATTTATTGATTTAATGACACAATATGAATTTTAATACTATAATTGTTTACATCTTTGCATTTGGAATGCTTGATGACTCGTGAGCTTTGAGAGCTAGGGCATCGCTACTATTACCTTCAAGCTGACATTGTGTGAAGTGTTTGATCTCTCTTTATTTGTTTTTCTATTGATATTCACTATGTGTTACTCCTCATTTATGATCATTTCATGAGGAAATGTCTTGATGGCTCGTGGGTTGCAGGCTAGGGCATCATGCATTGTTTATTAGCTCACTGTTTAATACTAGCATTATTTACATCTTTGCATATGGAATGCTTGATGACCCGCGAGCTTTGAGAGCTAGGGTTTTATTGCTATTACCTTCAAGGCATTGTGTGAAGTGTTTGATATCTCTTTATTTACTTTTTTGTTGATATTCACTATGTGGTACTCCCCTTTTATGATCATTTCATAAGGAAATGTCTTGATGGCTCGCAGGCTGCAAGCTAGGGAATCATGCATTGTTTATGAGCTCACATTTGGTACTGGTACTACTGGTGCTACTGATGATTATGATGAGGATGAAATTGATGTCATCCATGATATACCTCTACTTGAGAAGGTGAACATGACCCTTTATGAAGGCTCCCAATCTACTCTTCTCTCTGCTTTATTATTGTTGGTGAATTTGAAGGTTATGAATGGTTTGTCCAACATAGCAATGTCACGTATGCTAAGGTTTGTCATATACGTAATTATAGTCTATAAAAGGTGAAACACGTACCATTAAGACTTTTTATAGTAATGACTTATAATTTTTGTTGTAGATTGATAGGTGAGTTTCTGTTACCGCCATCAAATGTTCTCCCTTGCTCATACCGAGAATTATGTGCCACTATGAAACATATTGGAATGGAGTATCAAGCAATAGATGCTTGCCCCAAAGATCATATTATTTATCATAAAGAAAAAAAAATGCAACAGAATGCCCTGAATGGGATACAAGCAGATATTGAGATGATCAAATGAAAAAAAAGGTGTCTTGCAAGGTTCTTCGTTACATCCCCATTATTCCACATCTGAAACAATTATTCAGGTGCAATAGCTTGGCACAATTTATGGAATACCATGCACGTGGTAGGAGTTGAGATGACATTATTCGAATGCTTGCGGATGGTTCATCATTTATGGACATAGAGGAAAAGTGGCCATACTTTAAAGAAGAACCTCGAAATCTCTGGCTTTCTCTGGTAGTAGACGATGTCAATCCGTATGGAGAGATCTGTTTACTCGGTGTGGCCTATTTTTTTTATCAACAATAACCTTCCACCATGGATGTTAATAAAGAGGGAGAACATTATGTTTGCAATGATTGTTCCAGGTATTTTATAGTTATCTACACGTAATTATAATTCTTGGAGTGAAATACCCACAATAATTATCTGATGTTGTTAATTCAACTAGGTAAGTACAAAGTGAAAGATATGAATGGATATATTGCGCCTCTTATCGACAATTTGTTGGTTTTATGGAATGGTTTCACTATGTATGACATCTCTAGACCAATTGGAGAAAGACAATTTCAATTCCATGCAATGCTTGTGTGGACAATTCATGATGCTCCAAGGTTGACACATTTCTGTGGTATGTTATGGTGAATTCTAGTTGTACGCGATAATTCTAATTCTAAAAATTAACATATTTAATCCAATTGTATCATTATCTTGTAGGTCTTCAAACAAAGGGAAAATTTTCATGTCCAATGTGTGGTTGAAAGATGAAATATCGTCATTCCAAAAGTTTAAGAAAGCAGGTGTTTGATGAGTATATGCACTTCCTCCCCATAAATCATAAGTATTGAAGTGCAGAAAACATCTTTTCAATGGGAAAGAAGAGACTACATCAAAGCCCCAAAGAATGACACCTCACCTATGGCAGTTGGAATATAATAGAATTGGAGGTAATATCGTCCCACCTAATGGGTGATGTTTGAAAATTATATATTTTGATTGTGTTTTTTTGGCTAATTATGTAGTTGATGATCTTGAAGGTTGTGAAGGCATCACTGACCAGCTTCCAAAGGGACTAAAATGTTATCCCAGAGAATTTAGTAGGCTTCCCTACTATGAACAAATACAAATTGTGCATTTGTTTGATACTATGCATATTGGAAAGAATGTAACAGAGACACTATGGAAAATATTGGATGGAAGGTGTGACAAAGAAA
>MU225574.1:60756-80230 GCA_018584345.1 Thuja plicata | reverse complement strand
CTATTTACTTTTGTACAGTTGCTAAAGAGTGGGATGCAATACATTTGTTTATTGCAAACAATCAAGATTGGATGACGGTCTGGATTGAACGATGTCAACATTATGGTCATAGATTAAAATGGGAATCAGTGTCTTCATTGGTTATACAAGCTCATCGTAATGGAGATCCCAATGTTACATAAAAGGAAATAGATTTAGCATATGGTTTAAGAGATCACTAGGTACTTATAAATTTGTTAATCAACCATATGTTTTTCAATTGGTGATGCAATAATTTATACATGTTTGACATTATTGTAGGTGAAACACCACAAGGCTATGTTCTGCAATGGTTATAAATTTTGCATCAAAAAGTTGGATGACACGAAGAGAACTTGTGATTCAAGGGATAAGTGCAGTCTTCCAGGTGATTAATATGTCATCTAGAAATGACTTACATCCTCGAGAGTTGCAAAATCGATACTATGGTATTTTGGTTGATATACTTGACTGTGACTTTAATTCCTTAAAATTAATTCTCTTCATCGTGAAATGGTATAGACTACGTCTCAATCAAAATGATCTTGATAGAACTATTATTGAACATGACAATGGATTCCCAATGATTAATACAAGGTTATTTAAGCCAGTTGGGGAAGAGCCCTATGTTCTTCCAATCCAATATGAGCAGGTATTTTACTGAGAGGTTCCACATAAACTAGGTTGGTCATTTTTTGTTAGACATGATCCAAGAGGAAGGCCGATAAAGTATAATGTGATGGAAGAAGAAGATACTGAGGAAGAGGAAGAAGTGGATGATGATGTAGATGATGATCACGATTGAGAGTTAGTCAAAGAAGAATATGAAGAAGAAGACGATGATGATGTTGCTACTGATCACAATGATGATGAGGAGGATGATGATGGCGATGATGATGATGCTGTTGATGATGATGATGATGATAGTGGTGGTGATGATGTCCTCATCGACAATGATCTTGATGATGATATGGATGAAGAAGAATATCAATGACATGAATGAAATGTACAATTATGCCAGATGTTTGGCATGTTTTAACGAATGTTTTGGGTTAAAATCTACACTTTTCCCACTAATATTCTTAGGGTTTCATATTAATGGCATTTTTGGTTTATCATGAATATCTAAATACTCTTATTCACCTTGTTTTATATGTCCTACTTATATCTTTGATCTTTTGTTAAGAGAAATTTCATTTTAAAAGAGTGTATTTAACCTCTAAATACTATCTTATGGGATTTGCTTCTGATAATTTTCTATTTCCTTGCACATCAATGATGTTAAATCATAGGGGATTCTCTTTTTTCCCTACAATGGAGTGAGCTAATTCCGAAAGCATAAGTAGATAATTTTAACAATGTATAAAGTCCTTCACAAGATGTAATAAAAACTATGGAGTGAACTATGTTTGTCTGATTATATAAATATTATCTTTTGTCAAGTATCCCACACAGTCTCATGGATTATTAGGTATAATTCAATACACACCATATAGATTAATGTCTTTTACCATTTGTAAAATATCTCTCTCATTGCCACCTGTCTCTCTCATTTCATGAAGTGCAGGTACCAGCGAATAGGTATTTGTCAGATTTGTCTTCCTCGAGCAAGGAAAATGTAGGAATGGAAGAAGAAAGTGAGACATTTAGTATGTCTAAATAAAGGAGATCGACTTGAGGTCAAAAGATCAGAAAGAAATTCAATAAACACATGAAATTTTTCCTTTCTCAAGGGGGGTTATGTTCTTATGATCATGAGAGAAAAGGTGACTCCGAGGTGCCCTTTAGGTACAAACATCTACAAAAACAATGGGTCCCTGATGAACTTCCTTCAATAAACACTAATTTTTGTGTTAGAGAGAGGATATATCACATAACACCGTCTTCATTACATGGTTTGGGCCTATTTTCCATGGATGGCATAAAGGTCTCTTACAACAAAGTTGTCGAATTGATGGAGTATGTCAGACCTTGTTATGATTACAGTAGTTGGATGTAGATTGTTAGATAATAAAAAAGTATGTGTAGGTATGGACTCATGGAAAATTATATACAACAAAAAGTCAATGAACAAAGTAAAACAATACCTATATACATTGACAGAAGGCCAAAAACATCAGGGAATATTGCAAGTTTTATAAATAGTACACGACCTGCATCAACTAAGAAGCAACCCAATTGCATATTTGAGGCGTGAGAGGGAAATCACGTATTTCTATGTGCGATCAAATCAATACTCAGAGGCGAAGAGTTGCTTGTCGATTACAATTTAAATCACATAGATACAATAAAAACCCACTATCAAGGATGAGGTGGTACGTACTATGCACCATTTAAAATTGTTTAAAAATAAAAAAACTATCTTCTTTTACTTGAAGCATTCTGATAATTGTCTATTATTCAACATAACTTAGCATAAGAACACGTGTTTTAACATGTGTCAACAATTTTTAATTTTTGAAATACAAGGCTATAGTATGGATCAACATCCACATGATACACATGACAATGATGGTTCTCATGGGACTTCTTTTTCCCGACAGGTAAAACTCGTTGTTGTTGTATAAATGCACATACAAGAAAAATGTTAATGCATATTTTTTGTTATGTTTTATTATTCACTACTATTTTGGATTGCTTTTAAATAAAGTGATAATAATATTGTTCTCACAAATGAGTGTTGATCAGAAAAAGGGAAAGGAACAAGTAGTCCATGAGGAGCCGCAGGATGAGCACGATCCATTCATTATTGATTTTTCATCAGACGTTGATCTTTTTGTTGCACTGCAAAAGGTCCTTCATGCAATATTAAGAGAGTTAACTCGATTAGAAGATATTCAACCTCAGACTCCTAAAATACTTATGAGAGAGGATGAGTTGGCTCACTTTGTTTAGACTTATACAGTAAGTATTAATGTAGTTTTCAATTATAACAAAATTTCAATAATGATTTTTATAGTACACTCTTTTATTTATGTCATTAACATAAATACATATGTGTTATTTTTATAGAGGACACTAAAAAATTTAAGGGTCGTGCCCCAGATGCAAATACTTTTGGTGGTTCAAGTAGATCACATGTTCTATCATCCACTTTTGTTTTGCTCGAACAATATTTTTTTTAATAGCTCAAACAATCTTGTCCATGGTTGTCCATATTTTTTTATGCTCTAACAATCTTATTTTTCAACACCTACTATTGATCCTATGTTCACTACGCCGCCTGCTGTGAGGATCAGAACCACAGAGGTTCTGTTGGCTGCAATGTCGACAACACGTAGCTTGGCCACAGATGCGATGGAAATGCCTATTATTGGTAAGTAAATTCATCTTTTTCTCTCTCATTTATCATGTGTTTATTTCACTTGAACAATTATTTCTTAGGGGGCATTTTGTAATATTGGATTAATTTTATGTAGAAGGCAATTATGGAATTCCTGGATGTACTCGTGTTGCATGTATGGGAACAATAGAGAAGTATGATCAATTTCTCATGAACATTGAAGATGGACTTCTCGTGAGAGTAGACCAGCTTCCAGGTACTTTAAAGATTGATCCTTTCTTTTACTATACAATCTTATACTCATAATGTAATGCATGCACTAACCCCTTGTGCAGTCCCTTGCAATAACTAATAATCCCATTATTATTTTGTAGGGAATAAACTATTTTTTGAAAAACTTAATGATGAATGTTTGCGCATTTTTGGGCCGACCATACGCACATGGTATCATATTTTGATTTCATTGCTAGATCTGATTTCCTTTCATCCCTTTCTTCAAGTATATTAAAAGGTAGCTTCACTTCATTTATGAATCTAACAATTTTTTTTCTTAAAAGGTGGCAATCATAGGATAAAGATTTAAAGGATAAACTCATTGACTCTATGATAAAACTTTTTGGACCCAACGCCTTTCAAAGACTTAGGCTCCTTGAGAAAGCAGGGAAAACTCCATAGTATATAAGGGACAACTACATGACCCAAATAACGCAACCCTTATTATGAGTGGCCCACCTATGTTCCTTTTAATGAGTGGGAGAATCTTAAAAAGGATGCACTTGAGAGATGCTCAAGACATGATGGATAAATAGTATCACCCGAGGAAAGAAGGTACATGATAATATTAATAATGAAATTATGTACTATTTACTCTTTGTACTTATGTGATCTAACATATTTCAAACATCACACAGGTTGCCTGATATCATCTGTATGGTCATGTATATAATTCCAAAGACTTCAGAGAATCAATAGAACAAAGGTTATGCTTTCAGAAATGTATAAAATTCAAGTATTCACTAAGTGACAGACAACACTGACAGAGTGCACACCATCGGTAAAGGCAAAGAAGAAAAGTCACAATGATACCTGACGAGAAAAAGACTATGTTTCCTGATGAAGAAAAACCACAAGATGCCCAACGAGCAGAAGACAGAGTTGCCCAATGAGAAAAAATCCAATGATACCTGATGGACAAAGATCCTGAAGCTAACTAGAGTCATGCCGACAAAACTGTCACATGTCACCGACAACTAACTGAAGAATTGATCGATGGAAAAAAGAGTTCAGAAAATGAAAAAATATCTAGCTGGCAAGAGCTAAAGATAGACTTAACTGGTTGTTTTATTTGTTTTGTTTGACCAGAGTTAAGTAGTTGATTTAAAGAAGATTTGTACAGTTGGCAAGAAGATAACTATGAGATAAATCAGGAGGTATGCTTTAAATCAAATTGGCTGGATTGTTTTTCACACCAAGAATCAAGAATCAAGAAAATGTGAAAATCACGTCTATATAAGAGACAAGCTTAATTCATTTTTTGTATGATCACATTCACGAAAAGGGGATTAAGGGAAGTGAATGAAAAGAGGATGTTGAAGAGAAACTGATGAAGAAGAACTTCATACAATCCTGATCAATCAAGTTGAAGGAGAGCTAAAGAATTCTACAAACACCAATGAACAGTGAAGCACGACATCATAGAGCAGAAAGTGTGGAGCACAAAGAATTGAATTGATACATTTATAAGAGAGGTAATGTACTTAAATAGATCTGAAAATCTAAAATTCAAAGTTGCATTAGAAACAAGTCATAGTGTTTTCAGTTTGATCATTGAAGCATCAAGTCTCTTAATAGAGTAGGACTTAACAGTCTTCTATATATTGATGTACATCCCAAAGAGTGCCAAAAAGTTTGATTCATGAAAGTAGAATTAGATTTTCCCAATACCTATTGACAGTCTAAGAAGGAGGCTGATTCAAGGATGGTAGCAATAGATGCCTGATACTAAGTGAAACCTCTATATATAATAAAATCCTCTAACAAGGTCACACTTAACAATGTGTTTGTAATCTATAATAGGGTTGGCTCCTAACAGGGCTCACTTTAGAAGAGTGAAAATTTTGGGTACCGGGGTTTTTCCCTTAACAGGGTTTCCACGTTAAAAATTCATGTGTTATGTGTGTATGATTCATTTCTTTATTGTTTTATATCTGACATATTTAACACTGGGTTGATCGGTATACTCTGCATATTTACTGAGTTTCGGTAAATATTTATACTGCTTATGGGTAATCAAGGAGAATAAGGACAGACAAGGAAAACTGACAGACAGTTATTCATTATAAGTATTTCATGACATGCATCTTGTAGGGACTTAATAATCTGAGGTTTATTTGATTAGTGGATAATGTTTGAAGGATAATAATTTGAGGCCACTGATTCACCCCCCCTCTCAGTTATTACTAACAATTGGTATCAGAGCTTGTGTGCTTAGAAAGGAAGGTTTCAAGACCTAAGTCAAAGATCACAAGATGAACAGACGAGATGTGCCCAAGTTGAACAAAGATAATTTTTCTTAATGGCAAAGCAGGATAAGAATCCACTTATCAGGTATTGGTAATGATGTTACTCAATTCCTAGCTACTGAATATGTGTTTCCTACAGGAGTATTGATAGTAGATCAATTGAGAGAGAAGCATGAACACAACTGCATGGTTATAGATCTTTCTTCCTCACTCTCTGATGCTGAATTTGAAGATGTCAAGGATTGCAAAACTGCAAAGAAGATGTGGGAAAAAATGAATCTTGTACATGGAGGTGATACAAATATTCGGAGAGCCAAGGCAAAAAGCCTTAGAGGAAAATTTGACGATCTCAGAATGAAAGAAGGAGAAAACATCACACAGTACAACACAAGAATAAAAGAAGTAGTCAATGCTATACGAGGAGTCAGAGGTGTACTAGAAGAGGAGACAGTGGTAAGTAAAATCTTAAGAACCTTATTGCATGTATATGCTATTAGAGTTTCTTCCATTCAAGAGATGAGAGTGGTAGAAAAAAATATAGTTACTCTTGCTAGTTTAATTGGTAGACTGATTTCATTTGAGATGAATAACTTTGACAATAGTGTCTTACCAAACTTAGAGTCTGCATTTAAGTCTTCTATGAGAATAAGCAAATCAAGTCATAGACACACATCTAGAAGAGATAGTGAAAGTGAAAGTGAAGAAGAAGATCTAGATGAAATAGAAGAACTTATGGCCAGAAGAATGCAGAGAGGCAAAGGTAAATAAAAAGGCAAGTTACCACTTGTATGTTTTAATTGTATAGAGATTGGACAATTTTCTACAAGATGTCCTAACAAAAGAAAAGATGATAGAAGTAAGATAGATATTTTGAGAAGAAATCTGATAGAGGTGATAACAAAGATTACAGAGGTTACCGACAATCAAAAAGAAGAGATATATGAGACTATAAGAACAAAGGCAAGTAGGCTAGCTATCTAGCTACTTGCAAAGATGAAGATACTGACACTGAACCTGATGAAGATATCGAGATGGTATTTGTAGTTGTGAAAGATGATTCAGATGATGATGAAGAAAGGTATGTAGAAATAGCTCTCATATCTAAAATAAGAAAAAATGATGTTTGCATCATAGATAGTGGCTGCACTCATCATATGACCGGTGATAAGCAAAAGTTTGAGACTTTTGAATACTACAAAGGTGGATCAGTAAGAATGGGAAATGATACACCTTGTCCAATTGAAGGTATAGAAACAATAATGTTGAATAACCAGATAAAATGTGAGAATGATTATTGGGTAAATGGATTGAATTATAATCTATTGAGTGTTTCTCAGTTGAATAATTCAGGTCACAAAGTTGCATTTGAAAATAAGAAGGAAAAGATCTTAAAAAAATATGGAAATCTGATTGGTATCGGTGAATAGACTAAAGGTAACTTATTCTATCTGAATAATACTAACACCACTTGCTTAATGACTAGAAATGAAGACATATGGTTGTGGCACAAAAGATTGTGTCATGTGAATTTTGACAATGTGATGAAAATAAGCAGAAGGAGAAATGTAAGATGCTTATCGACGATGACAAAGCAAGACAACATCATGTGCAAGAATTGTCAAAAAGGTAAAATGAATAAGTCTAGTTTCAAAATTAAATCCCATACATCTGATGACATTCTAGAATTAGTCCATACTGATTTATGTGGACCAATGAGGACAAATATTTATTATGGAGATAGATATTTTATTCTCTTTGTTGATGATTACTCTAGAATGATGACACTCATGTTTCTTAAAGATAAATCTGAAGCATTCAAGATGTTTAAATTTTATAAGGCTATGGTAGAGAAAAAAAGTGGTAAGGATCTAAAATGTTTGAGATTAGATAGAGGAGGAGAATTTATATCAGATGAATTCACTAATTTCTGTAATGAGCATGGTATAAAAAGACAAGTTTCTGCATCAAGAACACCACAACAAAATGGGATTGCTGAGAGAAGAAATAGATCAATAGTTGATTGTGCTAGAACACTGATGATAGAGAAAGGCATCACCCAAATCTTCTAGAGGGAATCTCTCAGTACTGCTGTCTACACACTTAACAGAGTACAATTAAAGAAGGACACAAAGAAGACACCCTATGAGCTATGGTATGGTAAAACACCCAATGTAAGTTACTTCAAAATATTTGGTAGTCAATGTTATGTCTTAAAGGATGATAGAAATGGAAAGCTTGATGCCAAGAGTGATGAAGGTATTTTTCTAGGGTATTCCACCAAAAGCAAAGCTTATAAATGTCTCATCAAGGCTTCTAACAAAATTGTTGAAAGTGCAAATGTAAAGATAGATGAATTTGCAGAAAAGAATGTGCTGGAAAGCACAAAAGAACCAGAGGACTACAACAAGTTTGTATACTATGAAGAACTCAACACTCTACCCGAGAAACAGTGCTTAATTCCAGAACAACAGAATGTGGCAACCGACGATCAGACTGTTGTTACTGACGGTCAGGATAATAATCAGAATAATGTGCAAGGTGATGAAGAATAGAATGAAGAACAAAATAATGATCAAGCTGATACACAAAGAGTTGTACCTGTACTTGCAAGATATGTAACAAGGAACCATCCAAAGATCTAGATCATAGGAGATAAGAAAGCTGGTACAAGAACAAGAAGTAAGTCTTTAAACTCAAATTATTTAATTTGTGAGTTTGAGCCAAAATCTGTCAATGCTGCACTAGATAATGAGGAATGGATAAGTGCTATGAATGATGAGATTGAACAGATTGATAAGAATAAGACATGGTCACTTGTGCCAACACCAGATGACAAGAATGTCATTGGTACAAAATGGATATTCAGGAATAAGCTGAATGAGAATGGAGAAGTCACAAGGAACAAAGCAAGACTAGTATGCAAGGGGTATGCAAAAGAGGAAGGTATAGACTATGTAGAAAACTTTGCACCTGTTGCTAGGCTAGAAGGAGTAAGAATATTGCTTGCTTATGTTGCATTCAAAGGATTCAAAGTATATCAAATTGATGTCAAGTCAGCATTCCTAAATGGAATACTTGAAGAAGAGGTATACATTGAGCAACCAGAAGGGTTTGTCAATCTAGACAAGAGAAACATGGTATGTAGACTTCACAAAGCCTTGTACAGATTGAAACAAGCTCCAAGAGCCTGCTATGAATGAATTCACTCCTATCTAATAAGTATTGGATTTGTAAGGACTAGTGAAAACAATAATCTTTATTTGAAGGAAGATACTGATGCTAACACTTTGATTACTGAAATATTTGTTGATGAAATCATATTTGGAGGCAATGATATGCTATGCAAATAATTTGCTAATGAGATTAGCAAAGAGTTTGAGATGTCTATGTTTGGAGAGATCAAGTTTTTTCTTGGTCTACATATCATTCAACAAAGTGAAGGTATTTTCATTACACAGTCCAAATAAATCAAAGAGGTCCTAAAAATAATCAAGATGGAAGATTCTAAACTAGTTGGAACACCGATGGCTACTGGATGTAAGTTAACCAAGGAGGAAAAGACAATAGAGGTAAATCAGACTTTGTATAGATCAATGGTTGGAAAACTCATGTATGTTGTACACACTCAACCAAATATTGCACATGCAGTAGGAATTGTTGCTAGATTTTCTGCTAACCCTAGGGAATCACATACGACTGCTGTGAAAAGAATTCTAAGATATCTGAAGAATACTGAGGAATTCTAATTGGGATGGAAATCTTGATGACCGAAAGAGAACAACTGGAGGAGCATTCTTTATGGGTGACAAACTTGTCACATGGATTAGCAAGAAGCAAGGATGCATCTCTCAGTCCAATGCAAAAGTAGAATATGTTGCTACTACTGCAAATTTCTCAAATATTGCATGGATCAAATAGTTACTGGAAGGTATGAATATGAAGATCTTAGAACTAGTAATTATTTATTTTGATAACACCAGTACAATAAACATTTCCAAGAATCCAGTCATGCACTCCAAGACTAAACACATTGCCATCAAGTATCATTATTTGAGAGAACAAGTTCAAGAAAAGGAGGTGATACTTGAGTATGTGCAATCAAAAGAACAATTGGCTGATATCTTCACCAAGCCACTGCCCAAGGATACATTTGAGTACTTGAGAAAGAGACTAGGGGTCAAATCCTTTTCTACCAGTTAGTAATATGACTGAAGGCTAGATCATCCTACATAATCTCATAATATCAATCGTGTTGATGCAAGAAAAGAGGTGAAATTCAAAGATACATCTATATACAGATAGGTATATACCAGAACTGAGCACCAGAACATATTGTTGCATTGCTGATGGATAAGGGAAATTCAAGGAATATATTATGGATAGAAAAAGAAAATATTGTTTGACATGAATGTCAGATATTTGTAAAATATTTATTTGGCATTGTTGTCAAAGGGAGAGAGATTATCCATATTATCACATTCTTTGAAGAAAAAGGAAGAGAGATTATCCATTATCATATTACTCCAACAGGGAGAGATCAGATCCTAAGGGAGTCAAAGTTGTATGGAAAGATTAGTTGCTAACAAGAGAAAAAGACATCACAAAAGAGAGAACAGTCAAAAGAGAGAAATTGATACAAGAAGAGGACTCAATAGTTTAGAAGATGAAGAGCTGTAAGAATAAAATCTAAGCTAAAATAGAGTTTACTGGAGTTCAGACATTTTATCGGTTGACAAAAAGGAAAGATTGGTAGTTTGATGAATCTCAACGATTGTATTTCATATTGTATTAGAAATAGTATAGTGTGATATTATAGTATGTTTCCATCAATGCCAAAGGGAGAGATTGATGACATGTAACTAATTGAATGTTTGATAATGTTAAGTTGAAAGATAATGTAAGGCATTAAATCAGTTAATGGTTTTTATTGTCATTGATGTCAACTTGATATCATCTGTACGGTCATGTATATAATTCCAAAGAATTCAGAGAATCAATTGAACAAAGGTTATGCTTTCAACAATGCATAAAAGTCAAGTATTCACTAAGTGACAGACAACATCGACAGAGTGCACACCATCGGTAAAGGAAAAGAAGAAATCTCACAGTGATACCTGATGAGCAGAAGACAGTGTTTCCTGACGAAGAAAAACCACAGGATGCCTGACGAGCTAAAGACAGAGTTGCCTGACGAGAAAAAATCCAATGATACCTGACAGACGGAGATCCCAAAGCTAACTGGAGTCATGTCGACGGAACTGTCAGTTGTCACCAACAACTAACTAAAGAATTGACCAACGGAATAGAGAGTTCAGAAAATGACAAAATATCTAGCTGGCAAGAGCTAAAGATAGACTTAACTGGTTGTTTTATTTGTTTTATTCGACTAGAGTTAAGTAGTTGATTTAAAGAAGATTTGTAGAGTTGGCAAGAAGATAACTACAAGATAAATCAGGAGTTATGCTTTAAATCAAATTGGATGGATTGTTTTTCACGCCAAGAATCAAGAAAAAGTGAAAATCATGTCTATATAAGAGACAAGCTTAATTCATTTTTCGTATGATCACATACATGAAAAGGGGATTAAGTGAAGTGAATGAAAAGAGGATGCTGAAGAGAAACTGATGAAGAAGAACTTCACATAGTCCTGATCAATCAAGCTAAAGGAGAGCTAAAGAATTTTGCAAACACTGACAAATAGTGAAGCATAGCATCAAAAAGCAGAAAGTGTGGAGCACAAAGAATTGAATCGATACATTGATCAGAGAGGTAATGTACTTAAATAGATCTAAAAATCTACAATTCAAAGTTGCATTAGAAACAGGTCATAGTGTTTTCAGTTTAACCATTGAAGCATCAAGTCTCTTAATAGAGCAGGACTTAACAGTCTTCTATATATTGAGGTACATCCCAAGGAGTGCCAAAAAGGTTGATTCATGAAAGTAGCATTGGATTTTCCCGATACCTATTGACAGTCTAAGAAGGAGGCTGATTCAAGGATGGTAGCAATAGATGCCTGATACTAAGTGACAACCTCTATGTATAAAAGCCTCTAACAAGGTCACACTTAATAGTGTGTTTTTAACCTTTAATAGGGTTGGCTCCTAACAAGGCTCACTTCAGAAGAGTGAAAATTTGGGGTACCGGTCCCAGTAGTTTTTCCCTTAACGGGGTTTCTACATTAAAAATTCATGTGTTATGTGTGTATGATTCATTTCTTTATTGTTTTGTATCTGACATAGTTAACACTAGGTTGATCGGTATACTCTGCATATTTACTGAGTTTCAGTAAATATTTATACTGCTTACCGGTAATCAAGGAGAATAAGGACAGACAAGGAAAACTCACAGACAGTTATTCATTATAAGTATTTCATGACATGCATCTTAAAGGGACTTAATAATCTAAGGTTTATTTGACGGTAGTTAATGTTTGAAGGATAATAATTTGAGGCCATTGATTTACCCCCCCCTCTCAGTTATTACTAACATGGGAAACACAAGCTCGGCTTGGGTGGATATTCAAAACTTGCTGCACAAATTGTAAATAATAGTAAATTAGAAACCATATGCAAATATTTATAAATTGTAATCAATTTACTTTTGATGAAATTCACTACGTACAATAAAAATGTAGGCCTTGGAGTTCAAACAAAATATTTCAGAAGAGGACAAGAAAGTAGGCTACAAACAAGGCTACATAGTCGTGGCTGAACGATTCCTATCAAAGAGTGCGCAATGTTCTTTTGGTGGATCCGTCGAACAGGTAAATAAGCCAGTTGATTTTTATTTCAAGTTGAATACTTTACCAATTACTCTATTTGATGTTAAGTTCCAACATAAAGTGAATATATTTGTTTTAAGTAAGGAAAAAATAATTATATATTTGTTTAAAACTTTAAAGTGATTATATTTATATGTTTTAATTTGAATGATTAACATTTCTCAGTATTTTTCTTGTATTTTTATGTATTTATTGTCAATAAATGCACTAATTATTTACATTGGAATGCAGTCTACCGATCCTGAAACACCATCCGAGCATGATAGAGGCATCGATTCAGATGTGCATTGTATAACTCAAGGTATACATTTTCTATTCAAATTTTGATTATTGCTTTATTAATACAAGTAAACATTTTAAATTGAATTTGGTGTAGTAATAAAAATTTAATTATAATTGCAGATGCAGAGAATGTAGAGGTTCCCGATGAGCGTGTTGAGGTTCAAGCCACCGAGCAAGAAGATGTGGTTGCACAAGGTAAAGAGTGTCACGTTTATGTTTTTTAAAGTACTAAAATGCTTGTAACAATTATGATAATATGTTTTTAAATTAACCCCAATTATGATAATATGTTTTTAATTTAACCCTTTTATTTGTTATTGCAGAGGGACCACGTTTGCAAAGGACAATGACATCACATCCACGGGTGAAAGGAAATGACGATGCCGAGATGGATATGCCTCTGCAAGATTTTAGAGAATCAGAAAAAAAAAAAAAAAAGTAAAAAAAAATGATTCTCATTTAATATGTAACTTATTTGATAATGACTGATGTTTATGTCTTGATGTTGTAATAGTAAAATCTTATTTGATCATGGATATTACCTTAATATCTTGCAAGAATTGGTTCTCCATCGTAGTTATGTACCGTTGGGTAGGTAACCTTATGAGGAGGTCGATGTATAACTTATTTGTAGGTAGAATTCAATTAGGATCTCATCCTTGTTCACCTAATTGGGTGGCAGCCAATGGAGACACTGTCTGGGGACTCTACCCTAGAAAGGGGTTGCGTAACCAATTCTACCATCCTTTAAAATACTGGTTTTAAAGTTAAACCCAAACTATGATGTCTCTACGAGTTACGTAGGCAAGGCCATCTATGATGATCCCCTGAGGCATTAGGTCTAGCCCTTAGGTCTTGTACTTTTGATTTCTTCCTTGATCTTGCCACCCCTTAACAATATTTTACATAGTTTGCATCTCTTTACAAAACTAGAGGGAACAATGCATCACTTTAGAAGTTTAGCCAGTTTGATGGTTGGGTAGAAACTTACATGACTTCAACCACTTTTCCTTGGAACTTGCAACTTCAAATATGATCATTACAACCTAAGTCTGTGCTCGCCAAACTTAAACCACATTTTATGATAACTGACAGAGCTAATTAGTGGCAAAACCATCTTTGGCGGTCACTTTCTTCACTTCTACTAGGTTGTAATGCATTTGTTATAACTTACCAATGGTTCAGTCATCTCATATGTGCCCCTCACAAACCTTTATTTCAATATCTTGAAGGCAGCTGGAGCTCATGATAGTTTTTGCCACCTTCTCTAAGCCCTGGTGGAAATAACTAACAATTAATTTGGGCCAGGCATGAGCCATTTCTATTCAATCCATAGTTCCATGAAGTTTCCAAGGGCTTAAATTTGGGGATGACGGGGGGATGACAACAAGGTGGCAATGGGGGGAGCTTTGAAATATATTAAGTACTTCAAAATAGTTATAAAAATATTATAAGAATAAGAATTACAAATGAAACTTTGGTGAACTAATGTCAAACATTTGAATTGCAAAAGTGAACATTAACTTGGATTCAATCCTCTTATTTATCTTCTTATTTCTCCTCAATCCTCTTGCTTTTAACTCACATTCTTTCACCTTGCACTTCCATCTATTACTCACACTATCAACTTCTTGTTGATTTGTTTTTCTTGTTGAGTGGAAATCTTGTTCATCCATGCCAAGGTAGAAATTTTAGTTATGCTTGTCACCTTCATCAACTAATGCTCTTTTTTTTGTCCCATGATGCTCTTGTCTACTACTTTTTCATACTTCCTATTGCTTCTAATTTTCCTCATATTTCAGTTTTGGAAATCTTGCTTATCCATGCGAAGGCAAAGTTTTCAGTTATACTTGTCACCTTCATCAGTTGATCTAGCTTTGCTTTTTCCCATGATTGTCCTTTTCTGCTGTTGATTCTACCTCCTGGAGCTTTTAATAATATTTTGAAAGGTTATGTGTAGTTAAAATATTCTGGAAACAAAGCTCATTATATATATTTTTTAATAATACAAAATACCGTCGTAATTATGACTGAAGCCAGATAACGACCGACACCAGAGCTAAACATGCGATGTCCAGATGTTGGAAATTGCTGACAGCTGGACGTTGCACGTACAACATATCTATCACACACATGTCATACTTGTGACACTCATAAAGTGTAATGACGACAGGTTGACAATCCTAAATGGTACACACTGCGATGACCAATACCTAAATGCAATGTTTAGATGTCATAATTGCCACAGTAAAAATGGGTAACGATGACATGATAAAAATCTCAACCAGTGCATATTGCGATGGTCACTATCGTCTCAATAATGATAAACATAACATTCGTCGGTGATTCTAACACCAAAACTGCAACACCGACCTGTGTCACTTGCCCAACGGGGTAGTGTCATAATTGTGACACATAGCCATCGAAAAAAGGACTCAAATGTACTAGTGAGGGATGGAGTCATTAGGGAAAGAGATCAGGCTTGAGGTAAGAGAGATATCATAGTGGCTCAAGCAAAAAATCTATAGGTTACAGTGTGTCAACTAACAACAAAGAGGGATGTGGTGGTGCTTAGGGTACACTAAGAGGAGAAGACATTGATCAAAGTGATTGAGATAGTCTAGAGTCCATCAAAGGATATAACTTAGCATATGGTCAATTATTCTCAAGAGGTGCAATATAATAGAGATTTATGTGAGGGCGTGGTACCACCTGAGCATAGGGCATCTATTTTCACCATGATCAGATTAATTAGGGATAGGTCTTAATGAACATTGACTGTAGGGTTTGGGGGACTGATGAGCCCTCTACGACCAATACCACTAGGAAATTAGGGACACGTTCCTCCAAAAATTAGGACATAGTTAGAGGTTGGGTCATCTTCATAGCTCATTTAATGGTATGAATTTTGTATAAATTTTATTGTATGTACCATGACACATTATTCAAGATATGTCTATGTGATGCATTTTTGGTGATCTATATGGATTATGTATGATCTTATTATGATGTATATGGATGCAAATTTATATCTTGTCATGATTATTTCTTAATGTATGATTTTTCTATGATGTTATGCTTTTACATGTAATGATTTTTCTATGATGTTATGATTTGTAAGACTAGGGAAAGAGAGATTAGTAGTACTGAAAGCATTAATCAAAACAACCACTAAGTAAAAACCCTATGGAATAACAGAAATATAGACATGACAATCAAAAACTAAAATATGAAAATAATCAAACCATTATGAATGTAAAACTAAACTCTTATGTTGCTTCTGTGCACTCTTGTTGAAGTGGCACTCAGAGTTGATTCCGAAAGCACTTGGACTCAAGAGATTCGAGAAAACTGAAAAATGATAATGGATTACTTGATTGCTTGAATTGAACCAACATAAGATAATTGATATTAAGGAAACAAGATCCTTCATTTGGGTTTAAAGAGGGATTTTTATAGATAAAAAAGGAAATGTTAATTTTTTGAATTCGAATTAGAAGAATGACACTAATTAATTAAACAATAATGATTATTTAATCAATTAAGAAGAAAGTTTGTTGTTTGCAGACATTGGACAATTTTAGGTGTCTACATTTTTCCCCTCTTTGATACAATGTGATTTTGAGCATTGTGTCAAAGAATAATCACAAAAAAAATTCCCCAGCTTGCCCTGATGGGAACAAGGCGGGGAAGGGGTAATATGGTGCCCTCTCAAGAGATTGTTTGTGCAGAAAAATCCGAAATGATCTCTCGAAAGAAGAAGATGAATGTTTGATGACAAGATGAAAGAGAAAAATAGTTAGTAATAAGTTAAGACATAGTAGATGATGATGATTACTAGATCACCATTGGACATAGAGATGGTTGATAGAGAATCTTGTTTGGTTTGAGGAAAGATACATCCTATTTAAGACAAGGTACAATGTCTGGTTTCAAGGAAGACATACCATGTATAAGACAAATGATTATTAATTGACTGATAGAATGATTGAGTGATTTGACCAATTTGATGATTGACTGAATTGATTAAATGATTTGGCTGATAGAAGAAATGTTAGTGAGAAGAATGAATTAATAAGAAGTGAAGACTTAATTAGTTGCAATCAAGATTAAAAAGTGGTGAATCTAAGTCTCTGCGGAACATTTTCAACAACATCATCATTGTGCCTTATTTGAAAAGAAAGAGATGCAAAATTTATCCATATATTAACCATCTGGACATCACTACAATCTCTGTTGTAACAAGTTGATAGAAAACAAGGAATGTTTGACATTATTCCAGGGATGTCTCAGACTTGGGTGTGTGTGGCTGCCATATGCATGAAAATACTTATCACATTCACCCTAAATCATCCTTGCCCCATAATTTTATCAAACATTCCACAAACAAAAATAAAATAAAACAAGACTATGAACCATCATAGCCACTCTCACCACTCAGCGGTATCCTAGAGGAGCATAGGAACGCAATCACAAAAGATAAATTGATAATAGATTGACTTGAGTGACTTTGGAAATAGCCTTATTGATCCTTGATTCATTTGATTTTGATATTTGATGTGACTTTTTTCAGGAATGGACAACCCGTATAAGACCGATTTGTCTGGTTTCGAGTGTATCCCTCATTGTCTAAGACAATTGATTGATTAATTGATTTGATTGGTTGATCGATTGATGACAGATTAGATTGTTTATAAAGACAAGTCATACGAGTCAATTGTCGATTTATGAAGCTTAGTGTTTTGATTTTGATTTGATGCTTGATCATCGCTTTCTGCTTGTTATGACAAAGATGGTTTTATTTAAGGATTTTGATGTGTTTTTTATTTTTTTGATTGGTTTCTTTAGGACATTTTTTGATGTTTTTGATCCATGGTAGGATTCTTATGTATGGAGTTGAGGTATGTGCGGTGTATCACATAGGTGAAGGCCCTTATCACAGACACCCCATACATCATTTCCCATTGATGAATGCTTTTATCTTTTTTATTTATTTTTGTATTATTTCACGATCTTCTAAGATGTTTTGATAAATTTTTGAGGACTTTTTTCTCTTTTTAGGGATTTTTTTTAGGACTTTTGCTCTTTTTAAGATTTTTTCAAGATATTTTTCTCCTTTTATGGAATTTTTTCAAGACTTTTGGACTGCCCCCATTCTGGTGAATCAATATGGACAAAATATAGGTGTTAATGCTCAAAAGGATTGCACTTATTGGATTTTACCATGCTTAGTGATATGTGTTCCGTAAGTGTAAGCTAACCATTTGATTTCATTGATGGCGAAGCAGGATTTTAACACTTGGAATTTTTTTCCAGGTTTTCACCAAGGTACCTACCCTATAGCGCCTGTTTACCAAGTTTTCCCCAAATGGTGATTTTCCCTAGTAGAATTTGGGCAATAAATGACCAGATGACTAAAACTTTTAGTCACGTGACTAAAAATTTTAGTCAAGTGACTAAAACTGATCATGTTCTACCCATTTTTTGCAATTCAAAAATATAAATGACCAATTTGGTCACGGGTAAAATCACAACTAAAATGACTAAATAAATGACCAATTTGGTCATCGGGTAAAATGACTAAATAAATGATCAATTTGGTCATGGGGTAAAATGACCAATTTGGTCATCAGGTAAAATGACTAAATAAATGATCAATTTGGTCATCAGGTAAAATGACCAATTTGGTCATCGGGCAAAATGACCAAATAAATGACTAAATAAATGACCAAATATTTTAGTTTAGGTACCTAAAATGAACCTCACATTTCAATTTGGTTCTCTTAATTAAATAAACTTCACCTATTTTAGGATTCAATGCAAGGCTAATTGATTGGTTTTCAGCTTTCAATTCATTTCAAGTTCACAATCTAGCCTAAGTAGGAGTCTTAATTGATTCAATTTTATCAAATATCAGTGATTAAGTGGAAAATGATTTTAAAATGAACATGCACATAGCTTGTTTTAGGAGCCTAAAATGAACATCAAACTAGTTTAGGGTTTGTTGGTTATCTTCTTGATAAAGTTGTTTCAAAATCAATCGAATTTGCCAAAAGGATAATTAGGGGTTCTAAATTTGGTGTTAATTCACTTAAATCATTCCTAAATGACATAAAATGAATTCTAATTTCATGAATATTAAGTCCTAAATGGTTAATTTGTTCAAAAGTTTTCAATTTTGCAAGTTTTTAGTCCATTATGGGTCTCTGATGATAAGTTGCACACTTGGCTAGGCTTCCTACAAACTTGGATAGGTTCTATGAACTTGGTCCTCGATCTCTTTCCACGCAGTTGGTCCTCTGTTCTGTGCAGACGTTGGTTGTTGTTCCTACTCAATTGATTAATTGGGTTATTTTGATGATGTTTTTTTCGGATTTTACGTTCCCAATCCTGTTTCTACACTTCATATGTATGATTTCCATGTTACTGATGATCTATATAACATTTTGAAAATCATGGGATGAAGAATGAATGTTAAACTACTAATTATGTATTTGATGTAGGACACTTCACAAAGACCTTGTGTGTCTTCCTAAAACTTTCATGTCTTCTTTAACATACTGAAAGGATGATCATCATTATAAG